>JBBMOY011660292.1:0-13641 GCA_037951405.1 Platydemus manokwari | reverse complement strand
AAATATATGATATTGGTAAAGGAACGCTATTATGAGATTTTATGAATATTTTAACCTTTGTACAAAAAATTGTTGTACGAAAATTTGGTTTTAGTATAAATATTATTTCTAAAATTTACGGAAAACATTTTCTAGTTTTCGTACTTTCAATGTGATGAAATTCAGACATGATTCAGTGTCAACACAGCTTTACCTGTTAATCTAAACTGTAGCCATGTGTCTTGTTTTGTCAGCAATATGTATCAGCAGAGTCAACTTAGTTGTGTTGATTGGAATTCTGCTGACATAATCCTTTCTCAACACCACTAATCCTAAACAGTCCACATTCGATTTTGACGTTTTTATTCAAATATATTTTCTTATTTTCACATCTTCATGCCATTGGTTAATCCAACTAGGATCAAATTTATCGAAAATCATCTACCTATTGTGTGACAGTGTCAAAGGGAATAGTTATATATATTATTACAAAACATGGATTGGATTTCAATTATTATTCCTTTTATATGAAGGTTTCTATTTTTATTTCTTTTTTAGAATCAAATGTGAAATGATTGTATGAGATTTAGACTGTTCTGTATAGACTATCTAAAAACATAATATAGATATTGAATTGAATGTAATTCTAATCGAGTGCCAAAATAATGAAGTGGTTAACGGTGTTGGAAACAATCCTTTGAAATGTAGGCCATATGATAAATTGAGTTCATTGTCAGTGAGTCAATGAAGAATCTAAAATTTGAAGAAAAATTGTGATTGGAAAGCAAGGAAATGAGAAGGGAAAGCGATCTATAAACATTTACAAAACCATCCCGACTACCAGGCAGAATTTCTTTCTTTTATTCAGAATTAAAATAGAAAGTAAAAAATGCTTCAAATTCAGATTCTTTCATCATATTTGACTGCTGCATCAAATCAATTAGCTAAACAGAGAAATTATTGATTGTTCTCGTTTAAGATTTTCACTGATATAATCTAAAAGGAATGCGAGCTCTTTAATTAGAAAAACAGCTATTAGAATTTATGAATTAATGTACATCATCATACATAACATGAATAATGTATTAACGTGTTGCATAGTTTGTTATGTAATGGTGAAATCGAATTATAATTCATGTTATTTCTTCAAAAAACGACAATCATGAACGCTTTAAACATTAAATAATTCATCGAAATAGATGCAATATAATCATAAATATAATCACTTAAATTTGCCCAGCTTATTATAAAAGTGTTGTGAAAATTATAATTTTTGCCATTTTTCCGCTTTCGAGTTATCAAGGCGGTTAAGAAAGTATTTTGTCAATGTTTAGAATTTTGAAGTGAAGCTTGAATATTATTAAATTGTTACTTATAGTTTATATTGCAAGACCGATTGTGACAAATGAATGACAAACCTTTATAAGATGACTTCTAATTAAGTTCTATTCTTCATTTCTATCAATAGGTAGCTCTTGTCCACATACTACTCTGATCACTAAAGAACATGGAGTAAATATTGTCATCTTTCCGAAAATCATAAATTATCTAACTCAACACTTTCCTGTAATCATTGATTATCTGATCTGTCAAGTAATGTTGATAAAATTTAGAAAAGGCAGTAATATAATTCTGTTAATATAATTCTTGCGATGATCATACTGTTGACTTTCAAATAATTGCTGTGGTCAAATTTGGGCTTACCGAATAATTGTTGGGTCCTCAACAATTAATTAAACTCTGACTTTAAAATAGAAGGCTAACAATATTCTTTGTTGTGTACTAATCGGTACACTTACACAAACTATACTTCACAAAATATCAACTAAAAGCTTGGCTTCCGACTGGAAATTTTGCCAAGAGTGGACCCTTTTTTTAATGCCATGGCATACAATATTAAATCGATTCATTTAAACAAATTATTCTGGAATATTCCAATCAATTTTTATTTTTTTGTTTTAACTAAATTACTAACGATTTTTTTTTATAATTTTCCATAGAATTTAATTATTTTCAAAAAGCTTATTTTTTACATACTCAACACTGAAGCTTCGTTGTTTGTACTTTTTACTTGGGTCACATGTTTCTGTGTGCTTGTCATGCTTTATTTCCAAAATTCGTTCAGATAAAATCGATTTTTATTTAATTTTTTAAAATTTTATTTACTATTATTAGTGTTTTTATTTTTAGCAACGATATGTGTTTCTACATTTAGGAAAACGTCAATAATTCATTGAACAATAGAACAGATAATCCTATTATTTATAAACACAGAATAAATTGAGATCTATTTCAAACAATCACACATCCGCATGAAAAAGAAGGTCAATTATTGATTTTGATTGAAAAAATTAAAATTCATTTTTAATTGAAATATATTTTGAAAACTCAAACAGTAGTTATGGAAATAATTTCGGAAATATATCATTCAACTTTATTCGTTCGAACTTATATATATATTTATTCAACGACATTTAAACAAGTCATTTAGATCGGCAAACTTTGAACCGATTGAAATTAAATTGTTTTGCTCAACTTTAAGTCACCAATAATTTGCATAAATTTGAAAATATTTCAGGTTTTTTATAATTTTTGTAAATACAATTGAAATCAATGATTAGATAAAAAAATTAATATTATAATATCGCTTTAACAAAGATATTGCTATCGACTAGAAAGATGCTAAGCAATTTCTATCCTCGAAACATTTTTTATTGTTTTCCACTTTTTAAAATAAAAATTCACAAAGCCACATCTCGAATCTACTCACCATCTACTAGTTTTGTGATAAATCGTTATAAATTATTTCTTCACCTTCAAATAGTTTTCATTTGGGTGCGATCTTATTCAAAATATGATGGAAATGTACGAAATATAAGGATGAAAATATAGCAAAGGATTTCATCCAATCAATTGCTTTTCGAAACATTTAATCGATATCATCAAAGCATATCTATGTATTTTTTTAAAAGATTTTCGAAAATATACACAGAAAATATATTCAGTAAATTAGTTAATAAACGAGCTTCATTCAAAAATATCTTTAAATAAAAAGAAGCTGCACCGATTCTGAAACAAATTCTTAACACAAAACAAAAATATCTATATCAAGTCCGTGGATGAAAATTTTGCTGCATGCTATATATAAAACACATAAATACATCTGACAATTGGTAAATTAATAATAAAAACAACAGATTTGAATATCGATCTCAATCCGTAGACGTTTATATGGTGTGACCATACATGATAGCTGTAACGTTGACAATTACGATAAATATTTTACGGCTTAATCAGACAGATGTAAAGTGTCAAAAAATTGATAAGAAAACTATACACAGATAATAAATGATTAATTCAAATAGTTGAAAACAAACTCGTATATAAACTCGTGACGAAATAATGTTGGTCAAATATAGTAAACAACACACCTCATCAAAAATCATCCATAAAAACATTGTCAAACTGATATAACGACTGTCTAGAGTGATAAAGTGCTCGTGGTTGTCAATACGAATAGAATTAATAATAATAATGATAATAATAATAATAATAAAATCAGAATACATCATTGATGCAAGACAACAACATTATAATAACAACAATATAATAAAATATAATGATAAGAAAAGTGAATTTATTAAGTAATATGAAAGATAAATGTAAAAAATAAAGCTTCAAAAATAGAGGCCGATTTGAGCGAAAGGACATTTAATAATCAAAACAATATATCGGACCGACGGTGGGGGAGGGGGTGTTGGAAGGGTGGGTTGGGGGTGCAGATGGAGGACACATCAACAGTATGTGCTTTTCATGGAATGTTTAAACTGTTGGATGAATATTGGCTGACGTGACGAATACTGCGAAAAAACGTATTGGGAGCGATTTGTATTTCATTGGTTTTCTGATGTTCTTTCATTTGATTCAAACAATTCAACCACGCCAATTTCGCTTCTTTGGATTCCACTTTAAAAATAATCACTTCTATTGCACCTTGACACCATTGGATCTTGTAATCATTGGATGAAATGTGTTCCAAATGGATGCGTTTCTTGCAATTACCACATTCCAATGCCAATGGTGGATTCAACAGATCGGAACATGATTGATGACACAAATCACAATTGGTATATGAGCGGAATTTCATGGGCACAAATGTATGGTTTTCAATGTTATAAATACCATTGGATGATGAAATATCAATGGCTGATGATGATGATGGCAATGGTAATGGTGAACGAATTGATGAATTATTATTATTATTATTAATATTATTATTATTATTTATATTAATGGAATGATGGTGATCATCAATGGATTTGTGTCGTCGATTAAAATCAGATGAAATCGTCGATTGGCGTCGTGATTCGTCAATCAGATCTTGTTTTTCATAAATAATTTGTAAGATTTGTGGTAACATATTTTTATCAATATGAATACATTCAGCAGCTGATGGTTCGCGTATATGAATGACAGATCTCATATCAATGGTGATCAATGGTGTGTTATCGCTATCGTTTTGATAAATATCTAATTTATATGGCTTCAAACTACCAAATGATGGATTCCACATGATTTTATGACGGCCTTTACCTTTTTTCAGGATATCGATTTTCCCTTCCAATGTTTTCAATTCCACTGCCGTTCCACTACCGGTCGATGACAAATTGTCAGCAACGATTGATTTCTGCATCATTAAATTCGTAATATTGCCATTGAGTTCTTTAATCATTGTGTTCTTATTGTCCAGTTCTGCTTTCAATTCTTTGTTTAAATCTTGCCAGTGTTGACATTCATTGCGCGAATCATTCCATTCTTTATATTTGTCTTGGAATTTGGATTTTTCTTTACTCAATTCTGATTCCAATAATTTAATGCGTCGCAACATATCGATATTGGCGTTGTCTTTCTTCTTTCTCGGTGCTAATTGGAGCATGGTTTTGGGATTTTTTACCATTTCATCGATTTTCGTGACGAGTGAACAGATTTTCGCTTTATCGTTCGTCATTTGTTTCTCGTTCTTATCCAATTCGTTGCGCTGCGAAACCGTTATTTTCGACAATTCCGCCAAATCGTGCTTGCGTTCTTCTAATTCTTGTTTAAATTTATCGATTTGTTGCGATAAATGATTATTTTCCAATTCGACCAATTTGAGATTTTCCAATTTTTTCGATTTGTTCGCATTGTCGACTTTCAATTCGTCAAGATTGTTGGATAAATAATTGATTTTCTCTTGCAGCATTTCCTTTTCACAATCATATTCCGTTTGTTTTTTCTTGAACAATTCTTCCGCCTCTTCCAGTTCGGCATTCAAGCCATCATTTTCCGCTTTGCGAACCTCAACCATCGATTCGTACATTTTCTTCTGCTGTTCGATTTGATCTTTCTCGCTCTCGATGACATTGATTTTTTGCTTGAGAACCTTTTTCTGATCTTCGGCCGAGTTGAGTTTGGCCTGCAAACTGGTGACGATCAATTTCTGATTGACGAGATCTTTCTGCAATTTATCACGAATCTTTTCCATTTCTTGTTTCTTCTGTTTCTCGATCGCTAAATCTTGCTGGGCTGCTGTTTTCAATTCTTCCGAATGATTGAAATCGTTCGTCAAATGAGACAAGCGAAGTTCGATCTTTTGCTTTTCTTTCAAAACCCTTTCCAGCTCTTCGGCGTTATTGTTGTGAACAGCAGTGTCGGGTTTCATCAATTGCGATTGGGTTTCAATAATCTTGTTGTTCAATTCTTCAATTTGCGATTCATATTCTTCGATTTTACGAGATTTGTTCGCGATCTCATTCGTCATATTGTGATTGCGTAATTTTTCCTCTTCCAACAAATCACTGGCTTTCTTCAGATTGTCAATTTGACCAACTTTTTCATCCAATAAACTCGTCAGTTTGGCGACTTTTTCGTCTTTCGTTTGAAGTTCGCCTTGCAAAGTTGTCATTTCGTCCGTCAAATTGCTATTTTCTCCCTTTATTGTCCTGATCAAGCCTTCCTTTTCAACGATGGCGACTTTCAATTGCTCGATTTCTCGCGCAATCATTTCGTTCTGTTTCGTCATTGATTCGATTTTCGACTTCAATTGCTTATTAGCGTCTAATGTGGCTGTATAATCGGATTTTTTCGCATTCATAAGCTGTTCTTTACTGGATAAATCCTTTTCCAATTTTGATAATGCCGATTGAGTTTCGGTTAATTCGTTTGTCGTCGATTCCAGTTTCACAGTGAGCTGCTGCTTAACGAGTTGAATTTCTGCCAATTTTGTTTCAAGTTCCGTCAAATCGGACTTGAGATTAGTGCGAGGAATTTGCAATTTGTATTTATCATTCCGGTTGAATGTGAAACCACTGAAGGCGAGATTCTCGCCACTGAAATAATTGTTGTTCGAATACAATGTTGGAATGTTTCGTTTATCATTTGGATCGAAAGTGATGTTTTTCGTGTCGTCTTCACCGGAAACTTCAAATATGACTGGTGATTGATGCTCGCGAATTGTGTCAAATTTCCATTTGAATTCGCTATTTGTGAAATAGGGATGCGCTTTGACTTGCGAGATTCCCATTCGCTCGTTCGGTTCTGTTAAGATTTTTGAAAGAAAATCGATAAATTCCGGTTTGGCGGGTTTATCGTCGGGATAAATTAACGTTTTCTTGTAACACATAATATTCTGATACAATGTTGATGTCGATTCGCCTTCGAATGGTGTCTCGCCATAGAACAATTCGTAAATAACGATTCCATAAGCCCACCAATCGATTTCAAAGCCAACTTCTAAATCGTGAATCCCGGTATTTCGCAATATTTCTGGTGAGATATAATCTGGTGTACCAACTTGAAAATTGGTTTTCACTTTCCCATTTTGAACACGGATGCATGTACCAAAATCAGCCAATTTCATGTGGCCATTCTTATCAAGCAACATGTTATCAGGTTTCAAATCACGATGAATGAAACCCATATTGTGTAAAACCTCAATTGCTAGCACCATTTCCATAGCATAGAAATGTGTCTGCTCATCACTGAAATCTTCTAATATGCCCATCCAATGATACAGATCACCACCGGGCATATATTCCATCACAATGTACAGTTTCCGAAGATCCTAAAATATCTCGATGAATAGCGGATTCATATAATCAATTAAATAGATTCGATTTGTCACATTTTATTTCACTTTATTGATATTATTTATTTATTTATTTCACCAAATATTAGAATTATTATTTTAATTCAATTCTTAATCAATTTATTTTCGTGTTTATTTCAAAATTTCTTAGTCGGAATTCATAAAAACCAGTCAACATTGACCAAAACCTTTAATCAATTCATGTTGAAAGAATCGAATATCATTAAAACACAAGGTTGAGAAAATGATCTTTTCAAAAAGAAAGTTTGTTTTAATTTAGAACTTGCTTGAGAATTGAAATAATACAAATCTAATTGAACTAAACTGAAACCAATGGTAACGAAATTGTAAAAATCATAAAATGTCTTGTTTGATTCTTATAAAAATACTACAAATTTATAAACCATCGACTTGATATTTAAAATGGAAATTTTTGAAGAAGAAATTGCTGATAAAATTGAAATATCGACAAGAAAAAATCATAATTTTGATTGCGGTGACACGCTGGAATTCAGTATTACTAAATATCGATCAATTTGGAAAAAAGAGGATTGAAGTAGAATAATCATACGTTTGAAAATTTTACTTTTTATCTGATACTTGTGAATAAAATAAAACAGTAATAAACACATTGAGATAAAACAAAACCACTGAAAACAAAGAAAAACATTTTCGTCATAAATAAATTATTGTAAGGGAATTGGGAAAAAGAACAGATTTTAAATAGATTAAATGAAATTGAGAAATTTGATCTCATTACGAATTTAAGTTATTTATCTGTTTGTAAAATACAGTTGAACTCGATTAATATCACCTCATTTGTTCTAGGGAAAATATTATAAACTTAGAGAACAAATTAAAATTTGATAAATGTTATATAAAAGCAAAACATAAGGCATTTTGTGATGGATTTTGTTACCAGCTGTTATCTGTTGAAACAAAAATGTCAATCTATCCTTAACTGTTTCTTGTAAAAGAAATCATTCCTGATCAAATCAACCAATCAGATTTAACTACATAACCTCAAATTAAATAAATTCCCAACTTCTTTCAAATATCAAATCTAATCGAGTTTTTTGTACAAATATTTCATAAATAATGCATAATTTGTCTTTCCTATTATCAAAACTAATAATTTTTACTAATTAATATATTAATAGCTGTAATTATCATTGATATGATTACTAAATTAAGACAATTTGTAAGACGCTATTTTTGTCAGAAATATTTAATGATTTATTATATTGAAACAAATTGGTGAAAAACAATTTCGTTTATTTTCAATTAATATAATTGAAGACTTAAATAGAAATATTGAAAGATGACAAATTAATCTTTGTCTCATACTTTTCAATACCATATTATGAACAAGATCATGATGATATTTAAGGTTTAATATAATCTTATCTAGCGTTATTGTGCGGCGTTTTAAAATGAGAGTATTAAAACCATGTTTTCTATAAAAATGAGATATGTCTCATAAACAGGTGTAATCTCACATTCGTTAATTTTTCTTTTATCATACAACAAAGGAAGATTTTCTTTTCACGCGATATCTTAATTTGTGATAATAATTATTATCACCATATTACACCTGTTATAATCTACCAATATATGATAATAATAATAATAACTATAATACTGTTGATAATATAATTTACCGTCAATAATAATTATAAAAAGAAATAAAAATGTTCGACGTGTCAAATATGTCATTAATAATGCTAATCTAAATGATGACAGAGTTAGCAACAAGTTGTTCTACGATAGAAAAATGTTGTCATGGTCGAGAAATCAATAAAAGAAACGATTGATCAATTGATGAATAAAGTATTTCAAAAAAATATATCAATTGAAACACATTCCAACGCCACTCAACCGACAATCAAATATCTATCAACAAATATCTATTGAAATGACTACAATTGAAAACAATCATATGATAAACAACACGCTGTTGTTCGACGATATTTGAGCAATTAAATATTGGCATGGCGAGATTTGTCGAAATTTCGACAGAATTTGATAGGGCGTCGACTATTTTGTGATTATTAACATCAACATTGATGAATACGATTATATCAGTATTAAATTTATATAAATAAAATGTAGGATTGAACGAGATTGACGAATTGGCAAATGTGATTAAGCGATTATAATTCGCACACCATTTCATCATTAAATTATCGACTAAACTTAATAAGATCATGTGGTTAGAAATTCTTGTGCACATGAGTTACATATGGTGATAAACAACCCCCATTACAACCATAAGCGAGTAATTCGCTCATTCTCGCTAATCCCACAAAAATTATACACAAATAAATTCCGCACATTTTTTTGAAATTATTTTCGATTATAATTTTTATTTTCATTTTATATTGGTGGTTACATCTGGAATTTTAATTTTTTTTTTCAAATGGTGAAGAGCTACACACGTGTAGGAAAACATAAGATAAGAATGGCGAGATGGAGCGAGATTCTCGTAATTAAAATAATCGATAAAATTAAAAATCAAATGTTTTATTTTGACGTATTTTCTATAAATCTCGTGTAAATATTGATGATGTTGGTTTTATCCCAAAGCAATCAGAAAAAAAGGGGTGTTGAGGGGTAAATAAGGACACGCAAACACACACAAACAGAAATCGATATCCACACATCGTTCATACAGAATTCCATTCGAAAGGGATATCCGAACTATGCGGCACACGAATGTTTTTACCATTCTATGTCGATGATTTATTGATAGAACAAATACATTTTTGGAATTTTTACACTCAAAGCTACTGATTTGATAATCATTTCACAAGCAGCATAAACTGATTGCTGCGTGCAACAACAACAACAAATACGAAAACAATTCAAATTCCAACAAGAACATTTTTTTTTTGTTTTTTAATTATATTTTTACTATCAATCATTAACATCAAAACTATCACCGAGAAATAACATCTGAAAAACAAACCAACCAATATTTTCCTTATCAAACAATCGCTTAATTAATATGTGAAAATCTCATTTTTATCTCACACCGTTTGACAAAGGTCAAGCTGAAAAAGTTTAATAATAACAATCATTGATAAGTTGTTAAAAAACGTTTCATTTTAATCTATTTTATTTGACATTTTATACTTAAAAATCTCTTTAAAAATAATAAATCATGAAAATATTACAATTAATTAAAAAAAATTGATCAAAATTATCATATTACCATAAACGTGTAAAAACATTTGATAAGCCAATCACTTGAATTTTTAGCCATAATATCTCTTTCTTCCCAAAATCCGTTGAAGGAATTCTGAACAAATGTGCTTTTATCCATCACTTTCATTGCGTAAATATTTTTCGTTTGTTTATGCCTCACTAAATCCACCCGACCAAAACCACCTTGGCCAACAGTTTTGATAATATTAAAATCATTTAAAGAAACACGAGACTGGTAGATTTTGTCAGCAAAATTTGAAAATCTAAAAAAATCATATTTATTAGATTTACATTCTTTCAATCCAAATTCAAAGCAAAGCAATTTAAATTGAATATAAAATACAAAATAGCAAACTCACCTATCTAAAAATGTTTTAATCGGTTTGGAATTTTTCCATGTTCCACTGCAGTGGATATCATAGGAAATAGAAGTAGCTAAATCTAATAAATTATCTAAATATAGATCGGATGTTGGATCGAAAATCTGATCGATTATCGAATCATTGTCTGATGGCTTTTCGTAATTCATTTTATACTTTTATTAAAATAAACTACGTTACGAAAACAATAAATTACAATCTAATATTGTTGTGCCAAAAATATTATTTCATTATTTCTTGACTTATCCAAAAAAATCATAAATAGGAAATAAAAAACCTAATCAAATTGCGAGCATATTATTGCAAATTTAAACAAAGTGTTTGTGTTATATTTTTTCTTTCATTTTGGTTCTAAATTTAAAATAATGTATAAATCAATCGCGGCCAATTAATTAAATAATATTAATTTTATTTATAAAAAAGTAAAACATACTTCTCACTTACTCTGATTAATGAATATGTATATTTTATAATCTGAACTTTGTTTTCACAAAGTTTTATAAGAGAAAGATAATATGAATTTAGAAAAAAATTTTCACTAGTTAAAAGTAAATTTAATAAATAGAAAAAATAATTTAACAAAACTCTGACCTCTTGGACTATTATTTTATATAATTTAAAATTCTAATCAAAATCAATTAATTTTTATATTTGTGAGACTTAGCTAACGAATGGCAACTATTGATTATGTTGACTTTTGATAAACAACTATTCCTCAAAATATCAATTAAATGATTAATATGCACCGTATTGAGCTAGCATATGCAAATATTGATTTCCATCAACAATGTTTGAAATAATATTAGATTCCCTCAAATTGACTCGTCTAGATTTGTCGTAGAAATGCACATGAGTTTTAATTTTTAAAATTTTTGAATGCAGAGATAAAAAATGAAATAATATTTTTGCATATAGAGTATATGCTGCACAAAATTTTACATATAAATATATGCGGTATAACAATTTAATTTCTATAACAATTTAATTTGTATAACAATTTAATTCTAATTACTGCCCTTCAAAGTGATAATTTGTTAGAACTGAAATGGTTCAAAAATGAATCATCTAATGTAAATACATTAGAAGGAAGTGAAAGGTAAATTAGTTCAAAAATTTAGGTATTGATGATGTAATAAGTGGATGATATAAGTAGAATTGTAGACCAGACAATGAGACCATATTTTCCAGGTCCTCCATGAGGTAAGTGAAAAACTAGAAACACATCAAAATTTGATGCTTATAAAAATATTGAAAAATAATATCGATTTTCTGTTTTAAAATGGCTATAAATGGTTATAACATCAATAAAAGAATGGAAGAATTGAAAAAAATTCTTGCTTTAAAACACAAATAAAATAAGAATGCTGAAGAAAAACAATACTCTGAAATTTTATTAAATCAAAGTATTACTGAATTGTCCAATCTTTATGAAAACCAATTGTTCGAAATCAAGAAAATAAACCAAAACCCACACATGTATATTTTGATTTATTTAAAACAAATGTGCAGTTATTATACACAGATTTAATCATTTCATTTTTAGAAGTAAAGATATTAGGTGAAATGAATTTTCAATAAATAAAACTCAACTTATAGAAATATTTTTATTTTGATGCTAGTTCTCAAGATGAAACATTACTAACACATGGATGTAATGTAAACCTAGGAATTGAAAAAGATTCTGATTAAAAGTGTAAAGTATATTTTAAAAAGCTGTTGAAACAATAATGTATATAACTGTATATAAATGTATAACATTTATGATTAAATACAATTGAAGAATTTCCACGAAAAAAATTGTAAATAAATGGAAAATAAAGAAAATTATAAAAAAATAAGAAAGTGGTGCTTAACCTTTATTTGTGTCATTTTAGCTGGGTTAAGTGAAGTTGCAAATCAAGCCAAGAAAACAAATTCAGAAACTGATAGAAAAGAAGAATTGAAACAAACGAAAGAAGAAAGTATTGGAGATAACGGAACTGCCATCTATTTAAATCCTTGGATGAGAAGAGCTCTGTATGATTTTATATAAAATAATTGATATGTAAATTTGCTATTTCTAAATCAGGCGGAGGGATTTATTTATCACCTTATGACAAATATTTTTAATTAAAATTCGGTCTTCAACATTTTTAAAAATTTTGATATTGTTCGGTATGACCCTATGATAAATAATAGTTATTATTAATAGATTATTCTTTTCACAAAATGTCCGAGGAATGATTCACTCCAAATAAATTATCCTTATGAATTTTACCTACTAATGAAGTTTCTAACGTTTTTGAAAGGGAGTATTTCACCTGTAATATTCAAATATAAACCGATGGAGAATTATGTGGACAATTATCTATGTATGTTTTATATTGTTTAGATAATAGATTGAAATTTGGTTATATAATTGATTATCTGCATAATAAATTTAAATTTTAAAATAAATTGTCTTCGATTCATTAAATCTGGCAGTCGTTTTGGTCAATGACATCTGTTCTGTGTGACTTGTACTTGAATTTTCTGAAAACCAGCCTTTGTGATGGTCTTCTATTTGTTGTCTAATATTACTGTACTGATCCCACCTTACATGATTATCTGTTATTTATTTAGCGGGATTTTAATTGTGTGGTGACAAATCTAGTTTTGTATTTCATTATGATTTATAATTATACTTTTCAGTATTCTGATTCAGATGATATTCTAACAGATACAAATGATAATAAGAATATCATTTTCACTTAAAAAGGTTTGTAAGCTTCATGATGAAATCAATAACTTATTATGAAAAAATTGATTCGACAGTGTAAAGTTTTATTAACAACACATTATTGGGTCTATAACTTTAATTATGGAACATTTTGAAAATTGGCGAAAAAAACAACATTTGCGGGAAGTTTTGCTGAGTCACTTTTTTGCAAAGAAAACTGCAGCCGAAAGTCATCGTTTACTCGTGAAATT
>JBBMOY011659181.1:0-13643 GCA_037951405.1 Platydemus manokwari | reverse complement strand
ATAATCTTTGAAAACAGATTAATTATAAAATTGGTATTTCGAATAAAAATTATGAATTTAATTATATTTTTATCAAGTTGATTATCAATATTTTGGGTACTTTTTATGTATCATATCTGGGTACATTTATAAAGTAGAGTCTGTTTGACATACCTACAATTCTATTATCTAAATTCAATAATAATAGATATGAAAAACATCAACCAATTAATAAACTATGAGAAAGTGCTGTAAACGCGTAAAAGTACGAATCTATCAATGAGAAACATATTTAACGTCAGTTTCTATTTAGTATTCAATGAATATAAAGGAAATATCTATAAATTATTCAGGTCAGTGAACTATGTCACAATTACTAATGATTCAATCAGAGCCATTCATTTTTCATTTTTCACAAGCTAGTTAGTACAAAAGAGTAACACATACATTAATAAAATATTGGTTTTGTTTGCTAATAATTTTAGGAAACAATAATTAAATCCGAATTTTTGTTGTTTAAATATTGATTGCAAATTAATGATTTTTTCAAATTATTTTAAAATTCAAAAATTTGAATTAATAATCGAACAGTTCGTTGTAGTTTTATTGTTTAATAGCCATTTCTAATATTAAGCTCGACGATTTGGTACATTTCGATAACAAATCACAGACAACTCCAAATCACAGCTGTTATCATTCCAAAGTTCGTCCATATAAAAATATCCTTGTAGACAGTCTTCATCTTCATCATAGTCATTTGGTTCAGTTGGAGCCCATTTACTATTAATAGCGATTAATAAAATATCACAACTGTCTTAAATAAAATATGTTACGCGTATGTCATATTGGAACCGTCATTGTATACCCATTGGCCTTCATTGGTTATATCATTACCATCTATCCAATATCTTCCTAAATTGTGACGAAGAGCAAAGTTATGAACCAAGGTCTGAATCAAAATTCAAAATTACAAATATTTAATAGAGAATAACAGTATAACATTAGTATTATCATCTTGTATTTTGATAAGATTCATTCCTTTCGATTTACATAAATTCGTTGCTTTTTCGTAATTAGTTTTATCGTTCAAGGAAACCAATTGCATTCCGTCAAATGTTTCTGTGATATCTTTTATAACATTATAAAGTTCAAAATAATCGAAAGTGAAAATCAATACCCGGTTTTTCGCGATAACAAATAACAGATAACTCCACAAAACAGTTTTGTGCACGCCAATATCGATCAAAATAAAAATATCCTTCAATACAATTAATTGAGAAGGTTCTTCGAACCCAATCTTTCCATTTACTTTAAATATTGATTTTATGAAATATCAAAACGACATTTTACAAAATATTTTACGTGTATGTCATATTTGAACCGTCATTATACACCCATTGACCGTTTTTGCCTTTATCGATTCCATCTATCCAATATCTTCCAAGGTTATACCGTTTAGCAAATTTAAGGACCATCATCTTTATAAAAAATAAACTTAATAGGTATATAAGAGAAAGAAAATATAACATTAGTAATACCATCTTTTATCTTGATAAGATTCAACCCTTTCGATTTGCATTGATTAGTGGCATCTTCGTAGTTTGCCTTATTTGGTAAAAATATCAAATCTTCTTCAGTCAATCTAGCTAAATATCAAATTAAAATATTAATATAATATTTTTATACTGAGTTTATGACTTCTTTCTTCAAGATAATTTTTCAATAATTTTTGTAAACCCTTTATTATCATAAGAATTTTAGATTTTCACATTTTTATAAACATCAAATAAACTTAATAACACAAATTTGAGCTTAAATGTTACTAGTAAACACCTTTATCAATCCTCGACACACTGATACATATAAAAGCTATCCAAGCAATATATTTTATAAAGTTAAACAAAATCAAAAAACTGTTAATTACAGATATCTTTACGCAGAATAATGTCGACTGTACTATGTTATAATCCAAAAATAGTTGCATGCATATCAGATACATTTATCGACAAAGTAAAACAAAATACTATTTATTATAGACATTGTTCTTTGCATGTATACAGTATTTCTGCACTGATGAAATCCGGTCTTTCACATTTCAATATTTATGAAATTTTAATTTTCAAATTAATAAAGCCGATTTTAAATCAGAACTTTTTATTTTTGAAACTTTGGTGCAACATTGGTAGGAAGACGAATCAAATAGAGATAGACTTGCATTATGAACAGGGTACTTTCATATATATAACAACAAAAACTCGAAGTCAGTAATTTGCAATTTATAAATATAAAGATTTTTTAATAAAAATTTTATATTTGAACTTTCGTTGACATGTTTTACAAAATTCACATTATAAAATTTCGTATATATTTGTTAATAAATAATAAGTGCAAATAATAATTATCACAAAGGAGTTTTGATTTGGATTTTATTCTAAATTCATAAATCATTTTAATTATTAAAATAATATTTACCTAGCGTGATTCCAAAAATCTCTATTATTACCAATAATATAAAATGAAATTTCTTCATTTCTTAGACAACTTTCAATATATTCTAAAGGAATAGATATTCAAATCACAAATAAAAATTATTAAAATAATATAGAAATAATTAGCAATAAATTAAATCTGCAAAAATTTGTTTGAACTAAGTAAATAAATCAATTCAAAAATAATTATTTATAGCAATATGTATAAAAACAAACGTACTGATTGAATGAATAGTTTTAAGAACTTGATAGATCAAAACAAAGCTATATTTCCTTGTAATTTTATACAAATTTTTCATAATTGGTGTAAGATAAAGTATGACCAGTTTCATGAATAAATCGTTACAGTACAGGAAATGTTTATTATGATTATACGGTTTAATCATCAGATTTTAAGATAAAGTTGTGTTAAAATCAATTTTGACATACAAGAATCATTATAATATAAATTGAAATTCAGTCAATGATTTAGTGATAAACTTTTAGAACTATTAGAATAAAAAAAAATTTCAAATAAAATTTTATTATTGACTTTGTTGTTTCATTTCATTAATTATGAATTCAGTATTTTTTTTTATAAAACCAATGGTATGTAATAAAGATTTATTCATAACTTTCGAATGACCTACTATTATAATAAAGGAATAATATTGGGACAAAATAATATGCTGGATTCAAATACACGTATTATGAAGAAGCCACAAGAAAGTAGTTATAACGAAATGTACAATCCGAAAATAAAAATGTATACTGATTCACTAGAAAATTTCTGGTAGAAGTGGATCAATCATTAAGAACAGTAAGGGAGAAAATCTAATAAAGCACAGCGAGTAATTACAGTGATGTTATTTATTAATTAAACTCTTTAATATAAAGCTTTAATATCACAATTCAACTACAAGTAAAGAACAAAGCAACTAATAGAATGCTCAAGCATTATAAAATGCAACATCTTTGAGTAAGAAATAAAAATCAAAATCTGGAAAGTAAAGTAGAAAATTTAATCTAAGAAAGGAAAATATTGATGGCATTGGATGATATTCGTGATAATTTATTAGCTGTGAGGATAGGTATATTTCACTTGTCGCAACTTCAAAGCCTATATTGCGTGTTTAAATTAGATATATAATAAAATGGTTGATGTTAGTTATGGTTATTGAATCAATGAGATTTACAATAAGGTAATAATAATAATTCCACTATATTATTTTAACTTTTACTGATTTCGTTATTATAATGTTGACGTGCATTGAAAACAATTAAAAAATCAATGTTGGGAACTATGGCCATCCAAATCAGGTAAAAATGATGTATATGTAGAGTTAGATTTTTGACGTATTGAATTTATGATTTAATAATTGACATTTAAAAAATAATAACAATAATTATAATTAATAATAATAAATAAAAATTATTCATGTCTATTTTCATGCACTTTGCAAACTTATTTTTTCTGTTTTCTCTATTATTCCATTAATTTTACATCGTAATCTAAAATATTTTCTGCTCGAAAAATTAACCCATTAGCAAATTCAGATTGTGCAAATGATACACATTAAAACACAATCTTATTTTTATTTCTTTCTAACTTTTCTTCATTCCTAAAAAGTAACTGATTTTTTTTTTCAATTTAAATTTAGTTCTTCAAACTTTTTTTAGTATTCCCTTAGAATATTTCCCTAATCTCGGTGATGATCATTGTTACCCCTTACTTTTTTTTAATAGAAACACGCTTTGGAAACTAACTAAAATTATTTTTAAACGCCAATTATTTAAAGAAATCAATATTTTATAAAAAATTGATTTTAAAATTTTTCAAATACAATTGATTTAAAAATCTCACAACCATATTCCTATTTAATCTTAGACCTTTGTTATTGTCTATTTCTTGAGATTCGCATTGATCGTTCAATCTTAATACTGATAAATACCAGAATCTTCTATTAATGTTCTAGTAACAATATCTGAATTGATAGGAGAACTTTGTCAATTTTCAATTCTTACTGGGCCTCTATTAGACTTTCCGCTAGTAGTTATACATATTTTTTTACTTCATAACTTCATAATAACTCTTGATAAGAATATAACGATAAATCAATATAAGCCGCTGTGACTTGCTTAATATATTCAAATTAAAATGTAATATAAAATTAACTTTTTTAAAAAACAATTTGCTAAATACTCACTGAAGTTGAATGATTAACAGACGGTCAGCAATTATTTATCATGCTCATAAACAAAGAACCAATTGATTGAAATTCATATGCTCTAATTTTATTGGTAGACTACTTTAGACACTTGTTTCTTGTTTAATATTTATAAATAAGCTGTTTTTTCGTATTAGCTTTGCGATGAAGTGTTGTTTTTTATTTTGTTTTTTAGTTTATGTTTTGGCACAAAATGGTGATTTTTAATTATATATCATTAAAATGATTATATTTTTATAGATATTATTTCAATAAAAAGACCAACATTCGCGATGTCCAAATTAGACAAATCGAAAACGAAGCACGGATATACTTCAGATAAAGCCGTGGATGGAAATCGTAATGGAGACATGTTTAAAAGTAAAAACTGAAATCAATAATAATAATGATTTCATTTATTATTTTAGAGTCTTGTTATCACAGCTATAGTTCTAATTATGTGAAATGGTGGATGGTAGTTTTGGACACGTTATCGGTCATTACTAAAATTCGAATTTATGGACGCACAGATCATAGCCGTATGCTCATGAAATCTCTTAAAATAATGATTTTAATATATTTGTTAAGAATATCGAACTGAGAAGTTATCATTTCATGGCAGTTATTTTAGTCGAACTTCATTCATAAATGATTCGAACGTCTTTTATCTTTTCAATTATTATCGAGGCCCACCTTCACCTAAACAACAAATGATCGAGTTCAATTTTGCAAGACTTGTAATATTACTTAATATTGTTGATTTAATTAGAATATTGAGTACAGACTGCCAGAACAATTGTCATTTCGAAACCGTATAAAGAAGAAGCAATCAATATTTGTGAAGTGGAAATTTACGGATTTAATTTTGTGAAGGAAAATTCAATGATTTGTAAAAATTTTCTTGTACATTTTTATTAATTTTATTATATTGACAGATATTAGTCATAGATCTGATGTAAGCTCTAAAATGGTGACATATCTTGAGAAATTGATTGTGGAAAAGCAAACAGATTGTGCTGTGACATGTCGAATAATGGAAAACTGCGTTTCGTTTACAATCGATAAAGATAACCAATGTTTTCTATACAATCATGCTGGAGGCGACTTTTATTGGCGAAAATTATAATTGTGTAAAATTATATTCATTTCATTACCATATTAATTTTGACATTTTTTATTTATCATTGCCTATGAAATAATATTGATTTCTGATTATTGAAATAGTTATTTGCTGTGGTTTCTGTTGCTGTATCATCTTTGTCTTGCGTTCTGGAGCATTTCCATTTGAAGAATATATGTTTCAAATTTAGATAAATATTGTACTTTAATGAAATACGTACACAGATAAATAGATAAAATGTCTGAGATAAAATAAAATAATAACCGCCGAATCAAAAGAGTCATATAATTGATTTTAGCTTGACTTAATTTTTTCTTTGAATCATTCATCGAGATTGAGCTTCAGTTGCATTTAATTCTGGTTGTTGTAAGGATAAGTGTTTATATAAAATTATAACAAGAAAGTAAAGAATATTGAGATTATCAGTAGCTAAATTACAAAATGCATTGCTCACGGTCATATGACTGCATTCACAAAATATCACTTTACGCGGTTACATGCTTCAGATAGATTTTTGAATTATTTGTGAATGACACAATTCAAATATTTTTGAATTTCTCTCTTTTTCCATTTTTAATGAATTGATTTTCGTCTAAATCGTTGAAAGAAATGTTTTTGTCAAAAAAAGAATTTCATTGATTTCACAATATCCAGTATCCGATATTTTTCATGCTGTCATGTTTCTGTGTTTATCAATCATTAATTAAAACATTTTTAACTAAAATAAAGTTTATATTTTGTCATAATTATTCAAGAATGATTGTTGTTGAAGTTTATATTTAAATTTAACTACATAGTTCTACTTAAGTAAATTTCTGAAGGGGGGAGCTTGTGCATGATTTAAATTTGTCCAAATGAATGAGAATCAACATATTAACGATTGATCTCTAAAGATTAATATATTTTTCAATTGTCATGCCTCTATAATTCTTTTAAAATGTAAAATTATCTCATACTTATAATAAAATTATAATTTTCACTAAATTTTAGTGATTTCTTTCAGAAATTAAATCGATTAATTGAAAAAATAAATCGTAAATAAACATAAATTTTATTATTTTACAATATTAAGCAAAAATTAAAAAAATATTTAGGTAATTATTTTGTATTATATAACAAATGGCAACTTTTTTTTTCTTTTTTTCTTTCTTGAAAAATATAATTTTCAAAAATTGTTTTATAATTTAACGATTACTATAGACGACAAAACAGTAAGGACAATGATTTGCCAATAACAGAACGATGAACAGGGATTATTTAATTATTAAGATATTTATGGATTAAATGATTTAGAAATTTCGTATTTATATGTCTTGAATATGTTTGTCTGTTGTATCAAAAGATAATCACAAAATGAACTGTCGACATATTTTTAAGCATTGAAATATTAAAAACTCAAATTACTAATTCATATATGGACACGTATAGTGGCATTACTTTTTCTGAAGGAATCGGTATTGTTAGCCGCTACTATTTTATAAAAAACGCATCGAAAACGAACTGAAAAGACTCGGCATTCAATTCTATTCAAAGACAATTATTTAAACAAAATAAATAATATTTGATATCAAATTAAATTTAATATCAACTAAATTTAATATCAAACTAAATTCAATATAAATTCAATTTGATATCCTCACAGGTATAAAAATAATTCAGTCCAACAGGTCTAAATAAAAATATTTATCTAGATAAGGAATTAAGCTGGTGAACTTTGCTGAGTTCAATGTTATTCGGCGAGTCAATAATTGACTGATATCATTGTTTAAGTCACGAAAGTCAATATATTTCTCTAGTTTTACTGAAATTTATTCTTTTATTATCTCTGGAGAATTTAAATTTTATTAGAGAAATATCTCTTGACAATTTGTTTTTAGATTAATTGTATTCTAAGTTTCGTTATGTTAAATTAATTGATATAAAAATAAAAGAGAAAAAATAATATTTCAATTAATTAGTTGAAATTAAATAATTTTTGTTTTAATTAACTGGAATTAATTAAGTGAAAAATAATAATTTTAAAATCAGATTTTCGGAAAATTAAACTGCCTTTACATTTTCATATTATAGATTTCAAAATTTTGAAACCTTTTCATTAATTTAAATATTATTTCTAAGATTGAGAAGAACCGCTAAAATATTCCAATCAAGCAGCTTAAATAAAAGTAAATAAGTTTAAATCGAAAATTTTCAAGAAAATAAATTTCATCTGGATTTGTGCTAAATAATTTTTATATTTCCTTGATAAATATTTATATCTTCCAATATATAAAAACTGTCCTGTCTTATACTGAAAGTACTTGGAATCTTCATCAAGCTTGGTTTGATAATATATTTAACTCAAATATATAGTTCGAAACATAAATCTTTTTAATTGTTCACGTAATCTCTGAAAATCTAAGTACATTCTTGCTAATCCGACATTCTCGTGAACTATTAATAACAGTGAATTCCAAAAACTTTTGCACAGTGCAATGCCTCCATTATATAAAAGATTTTTTTTCAAATTTCGAACTTTACTCGCTAAGTTTATCGACCGTACTCAGGGATTTTGTGCTTTAGTTCCGCTTTGGTTTCTATGCCGTACTTAATCAAGTTTTACAGTGATAGGTTGAATCGAGAAGGCATTTTTTTTTCTTATATACACTTTCTCAGTGAAATCTCATTATCAACCACAATTTTTAGCTATTTCAACACTACCTTTGTCACCGTGTTTCCTATTGACATGTGGTACATTGATACTTTTCATTTCTGATGAAAAATTTCTCATTTCTTCACCATATAAATTTCACCAAGAAATCCTAATGAAATTTATTTTACAACAATAGTAAGATTAAAAATGAGATTTGTTTTAATATTAAAAGCAAACGCGGGTGATTTTGAAATAAAATAAAATATTGATGGAAACAACTTATGTTTTTACTAGAAACCACGCCGAAATAAACTCTCTGACTATAGGTGAACGAGAAGAGGCAGAAATTTTTTGCAAATCTGCCACAAAAACCTCAGGAGTTATTAATTCCTCAACTGTCATTCTTCGATTCATCAATCCAAGATGCTGAGAGATGGTTCCAAAGAACCAAAGATTTCGCGACATTTAATCAAATGAAAGTATCCTTTGCATTTGACATACTGTTAAGAGATGACGTCAAACAAATGTGGCAAGAATTCAACAGTTTCATAGAGGCTGTTTCAAATGAAGAAATTGAGAAATGGTTTTTGTAAACATTTTCCCATGCCAAAACAGTTTATGACAAGGTTCAGGATTTGGCAGCAATGCAACAATGACCAGACGGAAAATATCGCAATTTTGAACTTCGGGTAAAGAAGCTAGTTTCAAATTTGTTTGATAAGAAAAACAACCTGGAAAAAATTTCAAGACTATTTATTCTGCAAGTCTAAATAGCAAGAAATTGAAAGTCTTTTACTCTCGATCCTGAAATGTCCGACGAAAGAAAACAGCTAGCTGTCAATTTTGAGAAGTTTATTCCGATGAAGCCCATAAACACCAACATATACTCAGTCGGTATTTCAAAGTGACTCAAGAAAGACATTTTAGAAGTAGACTTAGTTCATAAAACCAAGTCCGATCGTGCAGGAAAGAGATTTTGGTGTAAATCAATATCATCGTACACCAGTTAATCGCATTGAATATCCAAACAATGATAAATGAACAAGATCAATGAAAGCTATTACTTCTAAATTTTACAACGATTATAGAGGATTATTTAAAACCAGGAGATTGTTTTTCCTGTGGTAAGCTTAGATAGCGGAAGTTTGAATGTCCACAGTGGAATAAATGTTTGATATGGGGTAAAGAAGGACATTCGTTTAGAGAATGTCATTTAGTCAGAAAGCCTAGTTACAATAATCTGAGGAAAATATTGTGCTTCCACGACTAAGAAGATGAAGTCGATATTCAAACCGAAAGTGATGCAAGTGATTGTGTTGCGTCACTTTCCATGAAAGAGAAAAAAACTGGAATCAACCTCCTGTGCCTATCTCGTAAGTGAGGTTGAGTCAATAGGACATATATCAGCTAGAGATAGAATAGAAGTAAAGAAGAAAGACGGTAAAAGGAAGAAATAGCATTTACAGGTGTATCAGAAAGCAGATGGTAGACAGTGGAGTAAAATTTAGTGGAACGGTACATATATTTAAATGTTATGAGATTCTGGTGTATCGATAGCGGTAATGAATGAGAGGAATTGGAGGCGCATTGGAGAGCCGCAGATTTCTGTTTTAACCTTTTGGATTACCGCGCAAGCAACGTTTCAGAGTCTACTGAATACTATATTTGAATACTATACTTGATTTACAAAGGCGTTCTAGTTTATCTGGACGATATTTTAGTGTATAGAAGAACGGTAGAGGAACACAATGAGAAACTTAAAAAGGTATTCAGGTTGATTAAATCATCAGCTTTGAAAATCAATCCCGAGAAATGCACTTTTGGCACTAGAAAATTAAATTTCCTGGGCCATATGGTCAGTGCAGAAGGTATAGAAACTAATGACGACAAAGTAAAGAAAATTAAGGAAGCAATTAAACCTGGTTGCATCACTCAGTTGAGGTCGTTCCTATGATTGTGTAATTATTACAGAAGATTTATCAAAGATTACGCATTGATTACGGCTCTGTTATATGCGATGATGACTGGAAGTGACAAGAATTTGGAATAGAGTACAGAGTGTAAGGAAAGTTATGGAAACCTTAAAGAACAATTATGCACAGACTTGATTTTGGCCTTTCCAGATCCAAACAAAGAGATAATTTTAGACACCAACGCTAGTTTCGGAGCGATTGGAGGCGTTCTAAGCCATCTGGATGGCAATGGAAAAGAGAGAGTAGTGGCCTATGGTTCTAGAACTCTTAACAGCTATGAAAAAGGTTATTGCGTCACGAGGAAAGAGCTTTTGGTAATCCACGAGTTTACTATGCATTTTAAACTTAATTGTTGGGAAAGAAATTTGTGGCTCGCAATGATCACAAAGCCTTGACATACATGAAGGAAACTAACAAACCGAAAAGCCCTCAGTTTCAAACATGGTTTGCAAACTTAACCGGATTCAATTTCGAACTGCAATATCGGAAAGGATCAGATCATTGAAATACAGATGGACCCTCAAGGATAGGCGAAGCATTTTGTTCACAATGCTTAACTCAGCACCAGGGAGCTAAAGAAGGTAAGACAAAAGCTCGATTTATTAATGTTGTCGAGAATTCAATTGCAAATTAGGACGAACTAAGAAAGGTTCAGTAAGAAGATACTGTCGAGGGTTCCATTCGAAAATGGTCAGGGAAAACAGAAGCAGAAGTCAATTCAGCAGTAAAGAAAAGCAAATATTTTAACAGTTTAGAGAAATATGAATTGTTTGAAGATATGGCGATGTATACCGAGAATGGAAAGAAATGAATAGTTTTACCAGAGGTCTATTCGCAGAAACTTACGAGATACCTTGGTCAATTACATTCAAAAATTTTACTTCTGGCCAAATATGTTACGAAGCATCGAACATGAAATACGACAATGTGATATTTGTGCTAAACGGAAGGTATACAATGGACGAACTAAAGAGATTATGATTGCCAGATAAGAGTTTGAGCCTTTGAAACAGATCGTTGTTGATGTTGCACACTTTGGGGAATTTATGACTAAAACCAGATATTTGTTGGTTATTGTAGATAGATTCAGTAAGTTAGTAAGTTTGGTGCTACTTATTTGACAAGACGAAACAAGTATTTCCAAGTCCTCATCTATAAATGGAACTATAGATATGGTGTCCCAAAGTCAATGCTCACTAATCGGGTTAGAGACTTCAAAGGAAGGGAAATGAAAGAATAAAACAAGAATTTACCTACCCATACCAACATCAGGCAAATGGCTTAACCAAAAGAATTATTATGACGGTCCGAGGCATGGTGGTAACAACGATGGCATCAGAGAAACAGGCTTGAAATAAATTAATACCGCGGATAGAATTCATCATCAATGCAACATATCCGAGTTCAATTCAACATTCTCCTTTTGAAATAATGTTTAGGCGAAGAATTAATATGTATGGGTTTTGACTAAATGAACCAAGCCATCACGACCAGATCATCAAAGAAACGGAAAATACTTAAAATCAATAGACACGAACTTAAGGAAGTCATACGAAGGCATATAGAAAGAGTCGATATTCTGGAATAAAAATTATTGTCATTATTTGTAACCTTGTCTTTACGTTTTGTGAATTCTTATCTATTTATGATCCTTATTTTCTGATCTCACGGTATTTTTACAGAATTTATGCTTGGGAGTTCAACTGAGTTTGACGAAAATGTAATATGAAATATCTTTATTTACGCATATTTTTATATTTTAACTCCTGATGTGTTAAAGAGCCAGATCATCAACTCAATCTCAATATCCATCAATATCTTCTCAACAGCCATTAATGGAATAAACTCAATTCTTGGTTTCAGCCTACTTAAAAATAAGAAAAAATCCCAACAATCCCAATCATCGTATCAAAGCCTGCAGAGATGGGAACTGGACATTAATGAAGACAATTGATTTAAATCTTTAATTATTTGATCTTTAATCTTAACTCTTGATTTATTGATAAATATTAACTCTTTAGTGATTTTAGTCTTGAATTATTTGTAAATATTTTGATTTTTTATAAAAAAAGTGATGTAAAAAATTGTAAAAAATGTTTTTGGTTCCAAAACATAAAAATTTACTAATTCGCAAAAATTATTTTATTTATACAATTATCATATTTTTTGGTAAAACAGGACAAAATAATAGTAAAAGTTTTAAATCAATGGAAAATAATAATAATTTATTTGATAACGGAATAATGATAAAAATAAAATAATAATAATAAAATTGTTAATATATATTAAAAACGAAGTCGTAAATTAATTAATTTAAATGTGGATGTATTTGTGGCGAAATCAGAATTTTAAAATGTGGGCGAAAAAGAAAATCAAATTAATAATGTGAGCGAAAATAAATTAAATTTATTAATGTAGGTGGACGGTCAGCCATGTTTTAAATATTTCTGTTGTCATCCACGCATTTTTGAAAGAAGGTCTAGATGGACGATTTTTTATAAATAACGCCGTTTCATCACAATTAAATATGTTACTTTGCCCATATATAAAAAATTAGACGCATTCTGGTATTAATTCAATGGGTTGTTTCTATAGCAGTACCAAGCATTACAAACATACACTCATTCAGGATTTACACATTCTGTCATGTATATTTAAAAACGTTGCCTTAATTTGATTAAGAATTTCAGTTGCCAGACGAGCACAGTGATTATTCTCAAAAAATCTTTATATTTACATAAATTTAAGGCACTCATTTCTCTCGAAACATTTCGATAATTTTAACTGTTCTTTATAAATATGATTATTTATTTTATTAAATTAAAATTTTATTTTAAATTTTTATGCATAACAATGAGCAAAGAACGACTAATCATTAAAAACTACTATGATATTAGTTAGATATTATGTAGAATATTCAGAACTCCTGTGTGATTTTTATCATCTCCCTAAATCGCTTATTGGTAATTTAATGCATCTTCTAACTCCAGATCTAAACGTACCCATTTAACATATATGACTAGACAATGAAATTTTTTGTTTGTATATTTATTGCAAAATTAGAAAAATTTTAAATAATTTTAAAATTAAAAAGTTGCAAATAATAATCGAACAATTTGTCTCAGTTTTATTGTTTAACTTTTCAATATAGCAATTTCAAATATCAAGCTCCACGATCTAGTACATTGCGATAACAAATAACAGATAACTCCACAAAACAGTTTTGTGCACGCCAATATCGATCAAAATAAAAATATCCTTCAA
>JBBMOY011658070.1:0-13643 GCA_037951405.1 Platydemus manokwari | reverse complement strand
ATTACAGTATGAAATATTATATTTATTTCATAGTTATTATCCGGGATATTAAAAATTATTTTTTATTTTAAATATATTATAGATATTTTTGTATACAGTCGATATATAATTTTATCCTGACAAAAATTAAAAAATCAACACAAATCATTTGTAATTTATTAATTTTTTTATTTACCATACTGGGTATAATCTATGATATTGAAAAAATCCAATTCGAAAAATCACATATTCTCAGAATAAATCAAATAATTACTCTATGCCAATCGAAAATATGATGCATTGATAGAAAATTCATACAATTATCATAATCTAACCAGTAATACATACAGTCACATAATAATTATTATATATTAAGAAAAATATTAATAAAAAAAATCCGAATTAAATTCTCATCTAAAAATCAGTTTTACAGATTTAATCATTAACTGCATAAGGAATGAATTATTTCCGACGGCCCGCGGTCGATCGTCGAGTAGTACTAGTGACATTTGGAGATTTTTTTGATAATTCCATACGTTTTCGACGTGAGGGAGATTGATCACGACAGTGGCTCATATAAATTGATTCATCTATTCTCTTTGCTTCGGTTTCTAATAATGCTGAATCCAGAAGAGGATCACGAGAAACTCTATTTAAACTGGAATCCAGAACGTGTCGCAAATCTCCATTTGAATCATATTGGTTCAATTTTCTTGTCGATTCATAATGAGCACTACCACCATCAGCACGGCGTCGCATTTCATGACTCAACTGATCTTTAAGAGTTGCTATCTGAAATTTATAAATGTTTCAATTTGTTTAAATTAATAATTTTTTTCGCTAAAATAATAGAAGTTCAACAAAAAGATTTGAAATATGTTTTGTCTACTTACTAAGATAAGTAGAACATAAATAATTAAAATACAACAATTAAACTCTAAACACATCCAAACGTACTACCAGCTTTTGACAATAAATCTAGATATTATTTAAATGTACATGTGAAAATTTAACAAATAAACAAAATCGCTATACTTGTTCTTCTAAACCTTTCACTCTTTGTCTGTGAGCTCTTTCTCTTCCTTCTAATGTTCGCTCAATTTGAAGATTTGATGACCTTAAATGCTCTATCTCCATCGCCATCTCTTGTCTGTGTCTTGAGTTTAACTCCATCAAATGGTGGCAGTGAGACTGTTCAGCTTCGGATATTTGATTCTAAATAATTCCATAATTAATTTGTGTTGATGATGAATAATTAATAAACCAAATGAATTAAATTTATTAATGTTAAATTATATATTTTTATATAAACCTCAATACTATCTCTTATTCATGCTATTTATTGCTACGATTTCGTACAAATAATCAAAAATATGAAATATTTTTCATAGTCTTTAATAAGATTCAGTAACAAATATCTAATTGGCTTATGTAATTATCATAAATTACTAAAAATAGAACTTGAAAATATTGATTAACTTTTTCAAGCTAAAATAACACATTAATAAAAATACATTCAAAAGGCAAATATCTTTGGATATCGATTAATCGTTCAATCTCCGGTCAAGATTCAAGCAAATATCACAAAATAAATACATCATTCATATGAGTGTTATTTACTATAAATGTCATTTAACAAATAAACATAGATAATTTTCCAATTAAAAAAAATATTAATTTAATTTTCTCAATTTTCTTCTATCACCCAAGAAAATATTGAAAAATTAAAGATAATGGTTTTAGATATATTATTGAGGATGAAATGGTGTATGGATAATTTTGTATTATTCTCCATTTTGATTCCTTATGAAATTGTAAATATATAATTTACTAGAGTGATTTCAAAATATTAATAATAAGAAAATTAATTATTAATTTGCATATAATTAATTATTTATTCAAATAAAGATCTCTTGGATGGAACAAATTAGAAATCAAAACGGATTCTCGGTTATAAATTAGAATCATGTAGAGATATATTTAAACAAGCATTTTAAATGATATCAAAACTGATTGTCCAAAACTCGTAAATAATACTTCCAACATCCAGACTTTATACATGCCACCATTCAATTAATCCAAAGGAAATAATTTCATTAATAAAAATAGTAGGAAAATATCAAATCTATTACTTGGAGATGAGTTACTTGTCGTTGTAAATCACAATTTTCTTCTTCCAATCGTCGAACAATTTGATCCAATTCAGATCGTTCAATTACCGTTTTACTGGCGATTTCTTCCGTTTTGATTTTCTGCCGTTCAACCTAATTTTAAGAACACAATCAAACCAATTATTCGAACTGATTGACAGAATTACTTTTCCCAAACTTTTTTTCAATGCTGACCGATCTTTTTCCAATTTGCCATGATTTCTAATGATTTCCTGTTTCTCGGCTTCAGCAATGTTTAAATTTCTTTGTAAACTGTTAACACGTTCTTGTAAGGCATTCTTTTCCGAACTCAACTGAAAAAATATAAATATCAATAATTAAAACAAAATATTCTGTAAAAATGAAAATTATTGAAAAAATTATTTGGTTGTATTAAATCAATTATTAAAAAAAAATTACTTTCTGATGTTTTTGATTGAGTTCTTGTTCGGCTTCCTGTCTTTGAACAAGAAGAGTATTGCTTTGTCTATTCAATCCTTCGAGTTCAGTTCGTCGATTTTCCGAATCATTCAAATCTGATTGAATAATCTGAATTCGTTCCATCAATAAATGGTTTTGATGTTTGGCTTCTTGTAAAGCAGCTTTGCTACCTTGTAATCGTTCCTGAGTTGAAGAAAATATTTAAAAATTACTACTTATCTCCGATAAACATTAGTTTCTATCATATTTCTGAAATGGTAACTATAGAGACTTTAATGAAGGATAAATATTGTTTTGCTACCAATTGAAGATCGTTATGATTATTTGGTTATGTGATGAAGAAATGAGCGAAATTGTCAAAACATTTCATTGTAAATGACAAAACGGTCACCAGTTAAGAAAGCCTTTGAAAGTATATCGCATCAATTTGATGCAAGGTATGTATGAGACTTTTTATATAAAAATATAAATAAATAAATATTTGTGAAACTTGTATAATTCGTAACATATCTTTATGTCCTACCAGCATCAGATTTACTAAAGAGTACTATATCGATCACAGTATCGTCAGATGATGTTGGAATATAATAATGTAATATATTTTTAAGAACTTCAGATATCACAATAAGACACTACTGACCAGTTACAAGGTACAAGAACACAAGAACTCGTTAAAGTTGTTTCAATAATATAATTATACGTATGATCTGTCATTGTCAATAAAACAGATATTGTGAGAATAATAGGTTTATCATTATTTAAACCCACTTCCAGTAAACGTCTGTCTTGTTCGGAATTTCCCAAGGCTTTTTGCAACTGAGAAATTTTCTCCTGCATTTCTTGTGATTGTTGGGAATGACTATTTAAACTCATATTTAATTTTTGCATTTTGTCCTTGTGAAAGCTTCCTTCTTCTTCGGTTTTGGCTAGTGCGACACTCATTCGATCAATGGTCAATTGCAAAGATTGAGCTTTTCCTTCCAAATCTTGAATTTGTTTCAATAAGCTATTTACACGATCATCTAACACTTCATTTTCGGTTTCTTTATCCGTTAATGCCATCTTCATCCTCTGCAAATCGCCTTCCAATGAACGCTTGATCAATTGTAGTTGGGTAATTCGATTTTCAGCATTTTCTAGTGCTTTTCGGCCTTGTTTGCATTCTTCTTCAATTCTAGCATCATTTTGTCGTAATTTATTCATACGATCCTGATGAAATTAAAAAATGAAAAATAATAGTTTGAACAAAAATTTGAAAATTAAATTTCGAACTTCTTGCTGACGCTTTTCAGATTCCATAGAGGCCAGAGTGCGATCAAGGACACTCAATTTCTCAGCCATTGATTTACGATCTCTTTCATTTCGGCGAATCGTTTCTTCTTGCATCATCAATGCAGTTTGTGCTGAAGATAAACGTCCATCGATACCCTTTTTATCTAATAGTTAAATTAATAAAAAACCTGGCTTAAAACACAAAATATAACTTAAATATAAAAATTAGATAACTTTACCTTCTTCTGCATCACATAAAGCTTGTTGCAATTGTTGAAGACGATTTTCGGCGTACTCATTCTGTTCTTCTTGTTCTTTAAGCCTAGTTTCTAGGCTACGAGTCTGTGCAAAAGCATCATCTCTCTCTCTTTCAGTATCGACTAGTTGCTGAACAAATTCTCGTAAAGCTAATCTAACGGCTTCTGGATTAATGTCAAGAAGATTACAATCTCCACGACAAGGAGATCGGGACATTGGCCTTTGCCTTAAGCTAGGAGATCCGGTGCGTGGAATAGGACTACCTTTTCCATCGGTTGTAGTGGCATAAGTGTTGTCAAACCCTATACAACCATTTATTTTTTTTATTATAATTTGTTGAACATGAAATACCTTTTGTTGGTGACACTGGGCGACTTCTGAGAGGACTAGTAGATCTACCTCTTACAGGGGATCTAGAATTGCTTCTAGATCGAATACTAATGACATTTTCCTGCCTGAATCCAATGAGCCGGCGTAAAGAACTGTGGATTGAAGCTAATTTGAATTCAACGTCTTTTTTGGCACCTTCAACTCTTGCAATGTGAGTTTCTAGAGCACTAACACGACCTTCTGCTCCACTAAGAGCCATTTTTAATTCATTAATATCAGCTAATGCAGAATCATAAGATTGCTGTAAGCTATTTCTTGCATCGGCAAGTTTACGATAATCTCTTCTACTCGACTCAACCATGGATGCAAAATCCCGATCCTTACTTTGTATGATCTCTTCTAATTCAACAATATGTCTTTGAGCATTAGAAACCTCTTTTCTCAAAGCCTCTCTAAAATAATAAGTAAAAGTACATAAAATACCTTCATAAAAAACCTCGAAGCTTCAGTTTCAACGACTTTTTGTTTAAGACCGAAATTTTCTCTTCTAGCTTCATCTTCCTTTTCTTCATCTTTTGCTACACGAACTTGTAGATCTCCAACCTCTTTGGTCAATTTGCCCCTTTCAGTATCAAGTTCTTTGATATGACGTCTTAGTTCCTGTAATTCTCGTCTTACGTCTAAACGAGCTTTTTCTGCATCTTTAAGATTATTTCGAAGCTCAGTGATTTCATGTTTGGAATTTAACACTTGTTCATCAAGCACTAATATAGAATATTTTAGTCACCAATCAAAATATAAATATGTAATTTAAACTACCTGTAGCCTTTTGTTTCGTATCTCCGAGTTGTCTGTGCAAATCAATTCTTTCAGTTTCGACATCTTTTATTTTTTTCCGAAGATTTTCGTTTGAATTAACAACATTCTCTTTTTCTCTTTGTTCTTCACACAATGATCTTTTCAATTCGTTTATTTCACGTTTCAAATGATCCTTGGCTTCTTCGCCTAAATAGCATGATGAAAATTTAAGCAACATGAATAAATATCAACAATTGAATACCTTCTTTCAATCGACGATTAGTTTCCATTATTTCTCGTCTCAAATTATCACGTGTTTCTTCAGCCATCTTCAATTCTGTATGCAATTCATGAATTTCTTTTAAGCCATGTTCTTTCATTGTATTGAGGTCTTTAATTGTATGGGTAAGATTTTTGATTTCCAATTCGTGTTGTTGACTAAAATGAAAATTCAAGGTTCCAATAATAATTTCATCGAAAGAAAAACATATTCCCAATATAATTTTGATTTTCATTAAAGTTGGAGTCGATCGCGATAATATCATTGGTTTAGATTTATAAGACTACAAGTTCAAATTTATTGGTTGTTCTCAAATAAAAGTGATATTTTAAAATTCTAGAGTTTTCCTGAAAACTTATGAAAACATAATTTTGAATTAATAAATTCTCATTCTGTTCATATAATCATAATATTAATAGTAATAGTAGTAGCATTTTGAATGAAAAGACATTTCAAATTTTGAGCTGAGTCCTAAATAAAATTAATGAATTCACGGTCTCAAAATTCTTTTATATTAAATTCGTGAATAAATAAATAACACCAAATTATGTTCAGGATAATATTAAAATAGTGTCAGAAATAATATTTTAAAAATGACAGATTTCCATAAAATCGGAACACTATTTGGATTTTATTATTGCATAAAACAACACAAGCCACTTAATAAATTTATTCATTTTCTAATTCAAATATAATCGATTAAGTAGTGTCACCAAATCGTTTTTAAGAGTAACGATGTTATTCGTCGTTATTATTCTCAGCGGGAGCACTATTAGGATTTATGCCTTGTAATTATTAATAATTAAGATTATGGTTACTTTGGTAATGTAGCAGAGATTTTGTGTTTTAATGGAGAAAATTGCCATGCAACAATATGTGAACTAAAAAGTTCAATTTTTACATATCCTAACGAATCTTTCAAAAATTATTATAAAATATCTATTAGTTCCAGCCTTTACAAAGTTATATACAAAATTAAGATGAATAATTACAATTAATCACTTAGAAATTCATTTAAATAATTATTAAAAAACAATGATTTACCATTTTTCCTCAAATTGTGATCTGAATGACTTCAATTCATTCGACAAACTTAAAATATTCTGTTTATCTTGCTCTTGACGATGGAACGATTCTTTTTTCAATCGTTCAAGTTCTCCATCGACCGTTTGTAGTTCATACATTGTTTTGAGAAGCTTCTCATTGATTGCACATTTTTCCTGTTCCAATAAGCTAAGACATTGCTGTTTCTCATTTTCTGCCATTAATAATAAATCATCTCGTTCTCTTTGTATAGTCATAATTTCTTGAGCTAAGTCTTGTTTTTCTTGCTCATAATTCTGAATAATATCATCTCGTTCTATATTGTATTTGTGAATCAAATCCTCTCTCTCATTTTCTAGTTCTCGACGATGATTTTCGTTCATTTTGGTCAATCTTTCAATATCTTCTGAATGTGTCTCTCTTTCTTGTTGTAAACCCAATCTATATTCGTTTTCAATCTGTTGACATCGTGAATTCAATTGATCTCTAGAATGAACGAGTTTTTCATATTCTAATTGGAATTCATGTCGAAGTCTGGCTATTTCTCCTTAAAAGAAATATAAAATCTGTTATTTTACCAAAATAATTATATAATAAAAATGAAGATATTATTTTCATTGAAAACTTCAATTAATATGATAGGCCTCTATTTATAGATTGACTATAATTGTCAAAATAACAAGTACTTGCATGTTTCGTAATTAATGAAAATAATGTCAACAAATTTGAAATCGTCAAAATTATTTTATTCATTTTTAGCAGAAACCTATCAATGTTTTGTAAGCCTAACTAACAATTTGTACAACGATTTGATAAATTAAAAAAAATTACCATTAAAAGCTGAGAAAAATAATTTTATTTTATTTTCAATGCTAACATTAATTTATTTTCAATCCAATAAAAATAGTAGATGTGATGTCTATGGTAATATCAATTCCGGGTAGTGATTGATAGAAAATGCAAGTGAAATGGTCGTGTGTTTGAATCCAATGGTTAAGAATTATCAAATGATGTATTTGGCCTTCTAGATCAACTATAAAATGGGTCAATTGGTGGATTATATATAGGTATTGTGATTCAAGAAATATAAATAAAATAATGTCAATATTTATTTCAAAAATTCATACAACACAAAATAAAACGGTGTTTTGTTCTTACGACTAATAAATTAGAGTATTCATTATTATGATGAAGATTATAAATCAGCATTAATATTACTATGTGATAATTTTATACATTGCAGATTATTAATTAACTAAATGAATTATTCAATAACTTATAGAAGTAATTCTATTTGTAAGCTTTATTATATTCATATCTCATCCATCATTAGCAAAGTCATAACTAAGACTCTGATTATAGGAAATCACAAATATCACTAAAGATAATCTAGGAAACTATTTCCAGCACATTAATATTTGGACAAGTGGTTAACTCAAAGCTCGTGTTCGATCATTATGACACGTTATAAAGATCACACGGAAAAATAAACAGTAAATTAACAGTCGAATTAAAGCAAGATAAATAGTGAGTGACTCTTATTTATTAGATATATTGGAAAAGGTGAAAATTGTTTATAATAATTTTAATAAAATATATTTTTAAAAATACAACCAATAAGGATAATGCAGAATGTCTAGTTTGTGATGTTTTGTTTCGTTCGTCACAACATAATGTAATATTTAGAATTATCATCTTATCTTATTTTTATCAATAACAGCAAATCATTTCTCTATCAATCTGAGTTCAAGAGAAGTGTCGAAAGTAGATTTTATAGATCAATAGCCGATGACCATTTCAATGGTTAGTTGATCAAGAAACTTAAAAGGCTTTCAAAATCTAAATTTGCACTTCAAAATATTGTAGCTATGATTTGACGAGCTACTCAAGTCCTGATATAATAAAGGATTCAGAATATTAATATAATAATAATAGTAATAATAATAGTTAGATAAAAAATGAGATTTGTTTAAATATTAGAAAAAACGAACGGTGTAATTTTGAAATATAATAAAACATTGATGGAAACGAGTTGTCTTTTTACTGGGTATAAAGAACTAAATCTTATAATACATATTTTGATCCTTATGGAATATTTACTAACTAAAAAGTTCATGAATTATTTGATAAATATAAGTTGGTATTTTATATAAATTCAAGTACAAATTGAGGAAGATTATGACGACCATTTTCCTAGCATGTTTCATATTGTTTAGATAATGGATTGAAATTCGATAAATAAAATGAAATTAATAAATTTTTAAAATAAAAATATCAATAAAATTTATTTCAAATATTTTCTGATCATTGGCATTCTTCTTTAGTAATCAAGTATTAACACATTCGATTGGTGGTAAACTTGTTTCATTTAAAGTTTCAAAATAAGTTATATAATTATAAAAATATATTCACTATTCATTCATTATAAGATAGTTTTCTTAAGAACCTTGTTCGAAAACTCTTTTCTTAACTTAATAAATTCGTCATCGCAAATTTATATAGTTATTTTATCTAATATTATTTGATATAATTTTGGTGAACCTGTGAATCTTAAATAATCAATTTTAAAAAATACACACACGCATACACACATATATAGCATCTGTACCCATGTTATCCATTGCCACGGGTAAACCAGTAAAATTATACGCATACACTCTGGATGCGGTGATATAATTTGAACTTGAGATACGGGAAAAAAGACCAAGCCAAATATAGTGATTCCATTGATATACATAAACCCAGATATCACCTCACTGCAATGTGTACAACTTACGCAATAAATATCAATAAACATTTCCGTATCATGATCAAGACAAGGGAATTTGTAAATTGATCGAACACAAAATCGAATTGATCTCAGAAAGGATGATTGTAATAAATTTTTATTTTTCACATAGCTGAGTAGACAATGATCGAAGCTACGACAAATTCGATAAGTCTCGATCTCAAAATTGAAACTCCTCATCATAACCTCTTTTGATCTAGAACTATTCTATCCTTATAATTAACGAAGCATCCATGGTAATATATCGTCGACATTTTGACATCAATTCCAATTGACCCACAATTTGTAGTTCGATAATAGAGATCTACGAAAACCTACAGTTGTTTTTGTCGACCAAAACGGTAAACATACGTTGAGCAACCTATTTACAGCAGCCTAATAATCACACTTGGAAGATAAAAATATGGGTATGACTCATCAATAATCCGATTGGTGGTATGTTAGAACTATTTGACTGGATCCCTACAATATTTCTGCTTCAATTGATATTTTGATATATTCTTATGTTGTTATTTATTATATATTATTTATTAATCACAGTAAACTATAAGGAGCAGAACCCCTCAAAATATCGATTTTGAAATAAATCTCAGAAATCTAAATTGAAGTCGATTCTTATTGGAGTTTTTCAAAAATAACTTATTAAGCATGTTTCAAAATAATATAAAAATGGAATAATTCCGAATGTAAATTTAATGTTTATGATTATCCTCTTGTGGTGTCAGTTATTATTATAGAGGCTATAGATTCGATTTCACTTGATTATTTGGGCATTTTTGCTAGTTATTTTCATTAGTGAATTTATTTTTCATTTTTTACGTAAATATTTTTACTTTTGTTCAGGTGATGATTGCGAGTGTACTTGTGGTTATATATTTGATGATGTTATGTAACTCGGAGGTGTGGACAGATATGATGGTGAACAATGAACATAAACCGTCAGGTCGTCCTGAAAAAGTAATAACGAAGGCAAATTACTTTCGATTCGGACGAAATCTGAGACAGACGGCATATATTCAATTAAGAGGGACAAAATAAACTTAATTATTGATTTTAATTTTAAAATAAACAAGTTTCACTGCTGTTTTCAATAATATTTCTATTTTCATTGATATTTGGATAAAATTTTATGTTGCTATTGATTATAAATATGTTATTTATTAACCATAATCAACAATAAAATAACTTCATTGAAAACTATAATCAATCAAATTATAAAAAAACCAAACTCAATTGATGGAAAATGTCATGGAAACAGTTCCCCATCATTTTAGAAGCTGTTGTTATTGATTTTATATTTGTATAATATAATTTTGAATTTAAAAATAAATATTTCATTGGTAATGAATCCAATCAATCAATCCATTTATGTTCCAATTAATATTATCAATGAATCATTTCTAAGATTATAATAATCATTATAATTCAGTGAGATCAATTTATAAACCATTTTGACAAATATGAAAAAATCAATCAATATTTGTATTATTAAACAAAATATTTTTACAAAAAAAAATAAGAAAAAATGTATAAAAATATCAAATAAATCAAAACAATTCAACAATTTATTATCAAAACTCATCACTTCATTGGATCTTCTTTCAAATCGACAATCCTGTTGAAAACAATGTGATCGTTTGTCGAATCATTATCAACAACATAATAGCCCATCCTTTCAAATTGATATCGGCTATAAACATGTGGATGACCAATATATTGATCAATCATAGCATTTTGATTCACAACAAGTGAATCCTTGTTTATACATGCCAAATATCCTCCCGGATTTTCTTCAGGAAATTTATCGATAAATAATCGCGAATAATTTCTAACTTCACACAAAACAGGATTGGCCACCCAATGAATGAAAGCTTTCGGTTTTTTGCATTCCTCCACCTTGCAACATGATGCAATGATGGATAAAACGTTTCCATCATCATCTCGTTCAACGTGTTCCACACTGATAACAAGACCTAAATATCTCAATCCAACCGATTGTTCTTGTGTCAATCGGCGATAACCCTTGATTGGATGGTCAGAATAATCACTTCTCTCGATATACACCACATTTGATGTTGAGATTTTGTGTGATCCTCGCGTTTCATCACCGGGAAAATCACATACATTCACTTGTTGAGCAAAAGATTCACACCAATTGCTGATGACAATCTTCAACGGTTCCAATACGGCCATCGTACGAGGAGCTTTCAAATTCAAAGTATTCCTCACACATGCTTCCAACAATGCTGGATCGATGCATGTCTGTGTTTGTGTGACACCAAGTTTCTCACAGAAATCTGCAATACTTTCCGGTGGGAATCCTCGTCTGCGAAGACCAGTCAAAGTGAACAAACGAGGATCATCCCAATTACCAACAATACCCTTATCCACCAATTGTAATATCTTTCTCTTAGACATCACCGTATACCACATATTTAATCGACCATATTCCCATTGTACAGGACAATAAATATCCAGAGAGTTACACAACCAATAATATGCTGATCGACGAGATTGAAACTCTTTTGAACAGAGTGAATGGGTGATATTTTCAATTGAATCACAAATACAATGTGTAAAATCATAAGTTGGATAAATACACCATTCATTGCCTGTTCTGTGATGAGGTACGAACTTAATTCGATAGGCAACTGGATCTGGTTTACCATCTTCCATGATTAATTTCATTCTTAATGTTGCCTTTCCTTCTTCTATTTTACCATTTTTCATATCTTCGAAGATTTTCAAGGATTCGGAAATTGGTCGATCTCTCCATGGAGACAATGGAGGATTGAAACCACGAATTTCTTCTAACGGTTGATGGCAAATGTAGGCTTGGTTTACTCGGATTAATTTTTTGGCTAATTCGTATAATTTCTCGAAATTATCTGATGCATGAGTTATTCGATATGGTTCAAATCCCAACCATTCTACCATGTCTTTAATTGCTAAGAAGAATTGTTCTTCTTCTTTTTCTGGGTTTGTATCGTCGTAACGTAAATAACAATGACCATTATTCTTCTTTGCATAACCGAAATTAAAATGTATAGCTTTTGCATGGCCGATATGTAAAACACCATTGGGTTCAGGAGGAAATCGTGTAACTACTTTGCCTCCAGTCTCTTCAAGATGCTTTTTTAATAATGATTTTGTCTGTGGTGTTATCACATATCCATCAGTTTTATAATTTTCACCTGGCTTATGAAACTTAGAAGCATCACCGAAAATTAAGTTATTTTGTTCATCAGACATTATCTGAATTAGAGAATTAAATTATTTTATAAAAAAGTAATGTAATAAAAAACAACCAAATATTTCTAATTAATGATGAAATTAATTTTTAAATTATTTATTATTAATATTAAAACAAGTACTTTCTTTTTACTTTAAAATTCTGTTAAGCCTTAAATTTTATTCAAAATTATTGTTAAAATGTTGTAAAATTGCTAAAATTTACAAAATTTTCAACCATTATAAGTTATAGAAAATATTTTTAAAAAATCAGATTTTAAATTATAGTCTATTATTTTATGTTCCATATCTGCCAGGGAAATGTAAAATATTGTGTTTTGAGTGGTATTTAGTAGTAATAGAAAATATTAATAATCATTTAATAATTTCTACTGAGATAAAAATTCAACTCATGACACATGAGATTTGCCTTTGTATTCTAGCTAAATTTATTAGGGACCGATTTAAAATACATTCCTAAATTCGTGATTCTTCAATACAGGCGTTTCTTTCTATTCAATGACAATCGATTTATATCTTTATTCTTAGTATAAAATTTATATTTATATTTTGTTTCCCGTTTTTTATTTACTGAAAAATAAAATTCTCCTGTTTCTAAATTATTACTAAATAAGTCAGAATATATCTAATTAATTTAATTAAAATAATAATTAAAATTACCTCTATTCCCAATTGTCTTTATTTACCAAATAAATAAAAGTTGTTACAATTGTTCTGCGTTTCTCTAGTAAACTTGGTGGTCATAATTTCTTGATTTTTTTCTGCAGCACAATCACCAAAGATTATCATATTCTTTTTATTTTTTCTGAACTCAGAAGTATCCATAATTTTAACACGTATGGATTCCATAGATATTTAATAATCATATTTTTTTGGAAACCTTTCTGCATAAATTTCACTAATTTCTAATACTTGAATTTTTATCATATTTATCTTGTTCTTCAAATATTTCATTAGTGACGTCTTTTGGTAATCCATTTTAAAATATTTTTTATTAAATTTCATATTCTTCTTGATCAGTGATATTTGAAAATATTATTTAATTTTCATA
>JBBMOY011656959.1:0-13647 GCA_037951405.1 Platydemus manokwari | reverse complement strand
TATGTTTAAATGATTTGGTAAAACAAAAACTTTAAACAACTAAAAAACATGAATAACTTTTGACTCAGCCTAATATTTATTCGATGAGTCATTTCTAAATCGAAATTCTGTATTGATTTCCTGTCATCAATCCAACATTAATTTTTGATAAAGCTCATTATAATAAAATTTTAATTTTAATTATCTATCAAAATTACTATTGTTAACATGTTTTGAAAAAATCAATAAAATTTCCTGATAGATTTCATTTCAAATAACCCATTGAAAAAGACAGAGATTCGATATAAATAATAAATGATTTTTTGAATTTGTGCTGTTGGTTTGTTGTTGGTTTTTGTGAAATTTGGACTACAATAACTTAATAAGGAAAATTAAGCTGGATAAAAAATAGCCGAATGTCCAGTGAAGATAAAACCAAGGTCGTCTTCTAGCTCTATAACGGAAAGTCGAAAGATGACAATATTTTATCTTTATCTCCTTGAGCAGTATTCTTGATTCTTATTATACACACACGTACATATATATTCATGTAAATTTAAGATGAAAATGTTGTCAGATGTGCAAATTTTTATTAGCCAGAAAAATAGCAATTTTATAGACGAAAACATTGAATGGAAAAATGATTTAGAGATCGATGCCAAGGAATAATAATATAATAATTATAATAAATTGGCAAAGATATTAACATAATTTTACGTATGTCAAATTGAGATCGGTTCAAATTCTTTGACAAAGACTTTCCACGCAGAGAAAAAAGAATTCTGAAAGTGGAACTAAGACAAACACAGGAACTGGAACAAAGACAATTCAGCCTTATAAGCTGATTGATTTATTAGACTTGTCCAAATAAAACGTCAAAAAACATCCATGAAAATAAAACGAAATTCAATTACATCACATTGGATTTATTTCAGACACAGTTTGATCATTTGGAGAAATAATTGTTTTTCTCTCTTGGAACATTTAACTAGCCAAATTTGGTGAAGCTATCTGATGCTCCAAGATTCCCAGAAATCACTGATTATAATCGTACTCCTGATATGATATTGTGGAAACCATAAATAATCATCATTATAGAATTATCGATCAAGCAGTCACGTTATCTATTTTCTTGTCATTATGTGAAGTTCATGGATATCATTATAGTCTTGTAAGTGTCGCTCAATTAAATAGATACGTGAACCTAAAATCTTTACCAATTTTCCGTTTATTTTTAAGTGTGGGAATTTGTGATCATAAAGAAGGGTTACCCGAGTGAATTTTATCTCGCAGGATAGGTACCTTTAATAATAACAATAACAATAATTTTATGTTATCACTATTGTCAAATCTGTGAGCTATAAATCTCTTAATGGATTATTTCACGTAAAAGGCTTGTACAATAATATGATGACTATTATGAGGAATCTAAATTATTAAGATTAATCTTAGGGGAAACTTTGAATTTATAATGATGATTCCATGTATTTGGCTTACATATTCATTCACAACAATTATCCAAAATGTTTAATTTCACGATTAATAAAATAATTTTCTTTGTGACCAATCCGAATTGATGCTAATGGATATGCAAGAGTCAAAGAGAATTATCTTGAACAATATACAGCAATGAAAATAACAGCGAATAATTTGAATAGCTTACTCTGTTGGCTACCGTATGCGTGTAACCCAGAGTTGCTGGCATTACATGAATGCAGTTAAAAACATATCAATATAAACCAGAATTCAATCCATCATCCTTGTTGTTTCTTATAGTCGATTAATCTGAAAAGAATTTCAGAAATGGTTAATTAATCGACAAGAATTAGAACTTTGTTAACAAAGTCCTGTCGTTGATATCAGCTAGTGAAAAAAGGGTGTTTAAATGATTCTAGGTTTGCATTATTTGGTCATTTTATCGGATATTTGTTGACAGCGTTTTAATGTTTTTTTTATTATTTTTTCTCCTCCATTTCATAAAATAAGAAACATTTTTCCGAACGGTTTCGAGTATTTAACAGAAAAATTTACCACGATTTTCGGATTGGAAAAATAAATGGATCATTATATGCATTCCCAATTGATAATTTACTGGCAATCTTTCTTTTATTTCATCAAACATTTTATTGGCACAACCTGAAAAATTGTTATAACTATAAATTGCTTGAAAGATTTTGGAATTCTATCGATTATGTAATAATTGTTTTAGTCACGATGTTACTATTATTTTTGATGGTTATAATGGCTTTATGGTAATATTATTATTAAGGAATTTTAGCTTCGACAAGGCTCAGTAAAATGTGCCAACATATATATTAATATGATTATTATCATAAAGCGATACCTGACATCAAATAAAATAACGAATGATGTTTAATAATATATAATTAAAGATATAGCAAATACAAATTAATATATAAAATTATAATTTAAATAATAGAGACAACAATGATCAAATAAAAATTAGTTAATTAGAAAACAATCACAAGTATTATTTAATATATGGTGCTATTGTTTCTATAGAAATGATTGTGAGTCATTTATACTTTCGTCACAAGAGTTCATGATGTTGATTATATGTTCCAGTAACCCCTCTTGATTTATATAGAGCTAATAAGAATATTAAAGATTAAATTAGTTAAATGATTAGACTGGGTAAAATCAGTTAGTTAGTTCACAAATCAACCAAAAGGATCACAGGAACCAAGGAAGTAACCCTAAAAAAAGTCGACACAGATCCTATAAACACATGTGCCTTCAGCCAATCGGATTCGTTTTAATATTAATCAGTATTTAGAAGCTAAGAATCGACAGGCACGTACTTACAAATAGAAGCAAACTCAAACAGCTGGCAATTGCATAAGAGATACTCGGAAAATTTCAAACAGACCGATTTCCGAACGAATTCAGCAAATGAAAAACGAAGACCAGATACATCAAACAGACACATCTAATAGGTCTATAAAATAAGCTGAGTTTCATGATTAACTACCAGTCTTGTTTAGTCAGTTACTTGTGTATTAATCTTTGCTTGGTTTTCAGCAACCAGTCTTTTTGGTTGTTTTCTATTCTGTCTTTGAATTTCGGGTGCTGATCCCATCTTGTGTGATAGACTATAGTGATTTGAGAAGAGGTTTAACTGTAGTTGCTGTGATTGAGATTTTTACATTTTTGGCAATATAATTTTCAGGTTTAAATTATTGATTATAATACCCAACACATCCATTGAAGGTGTGGATGACGTAATTAACATTTCATTTTAAACAACAGCAATTACTTGAGGTTGAAAAATAATAATAATAAAAGTGACAACCACCCACACAATTTGATTAAAATTTATCATTAAACACATATTAATTATCATTTCATTGGTTTCACGCATATTTTCTCCAATGCCCATCAGATTTGTCAATTTTATACTATGCTGAGAATTTTAGTTGTTTCCTCATTTTGATTGGGATTTTGAAAATTCTGGTTTCGATAATCATGATTAGAGTAAATGTTTTGATGGTTCTTGAAATTTCGATTAGTATTGGTGACAAAAATCCTAAATATTTCTCGGTATTTCCGCAGACGTGTCTTTGTGTCTCTAATTGTTCCAATTTTCCTTCGGATTTTCATGCTATGTACTTCATTGTAACTTTCTTGGTATATTGAGAAATACAAGGTATATTATGTATTTAATGGTATTGCATGGATCAATTGACTTTCTCTTCTTATTTCTATCTTTTATGACGGTTTATGGTGGTTCTGTATTCATGTGAATGATGAAATATTCTTTCTTCTTCTTTATCATTCTTTTTATGGGTGTAAATTCTTCTTCTTGATGTTTATTGAATACTACTATTTGTCTTGGAACAAATTCTTCCACTTGTGCATTTAAGATGTCCATTATCGGATTTTCTAGATTTCTGAAGGAATCGTTTATATAATTAGATTTCCATTCAAGAATAACATCCAAACCACTTTCTTCAAAAAATAGCTAGTTTGTTGTCTTTCTAATTGTGTCCAATTTTAGACTAGAACTCTACAAACTTTGTTTCTTTTCCAGACTTAGCAGGCTTTTCTTGTATTTCTGAATTATCTCAGAAGCATTCTTTTTCACTCATTTGTATTCTCGGTTTGTCTACACATTACGTATGAACTTGAATCATTTCTTCATAATTCTTTCCAGTCTTGAGCGTTCTTTATCACTTCATTTAGTTTTTATTTTTGCCAGCTTCATAACTATCACTAATATCACAACGAATAATAAGTTAATTTGAATAGAATCTAACAAAAAAGAAGAACACGTTTATTAATCTATCTTTTTGAACTACTAATATGAGCAGAGAAGTGAGAATAGTTATATTTAGACTTCAATTTTATCACCTAGTCCTTGGTAATTCAACAATATAAGTTTAAATAACTACAATAAAAATCCAAACCTCTTACTTTGTCAAACCGCTTTGAATTTCAAATAATTCATTTAGGTGGTTCATTGGACATTGTCTAAAAATCTTTTCGTAATCCTTTATGATTTTTAATTTGTGATTTTTCGACTATTCACAAATAAAATTTCATTGAAATAGCTTCCTTTTTTGTGTATAGGTCGTTATCGTATAGAATCAAATTCAACAATCATATTGATTATTAATTGCAATTTAGACGATATTATTTTAAACGTTTATTAGTAATCGAATATATTTAGTAAATGTTAAAACCTAGGTTATATTCAGTACAGTTGAACTCAATTATAAACTTATAAAGGAACCTTTAGATAGCCAGTTACAGAAAGTAAAATCTTCATCCATACTATCGAAGCCCATTCGGTGACATAAAGTCAGAACCAGATAGATCAAATAATTTAAAAACCACACCCACTCAAAAAATTTAATAATTCTATTGTCTAAATCGAAAGCTTCTATTATTACCATTGATTATCACAAGAATTCTGTTGTGTCATCCACAAATGTCAGTATTACAGATTCGATTATTTTTTAAACTTAATCTCTTTAAGCCTTCATTTGTTACCAAGAGCTACCTTGGTGGTAATTTTTAATATGTCCCAACTGGATTTTCATTGGTTTATATAGTTCCAGGTACAGATAAAGATATAAAATAATTATACAGAACAAAATATAGATAAGATTTGATATTGATTCTATTTTCGAAGATCAAGATTTCTATTGGATTGGAGGTTATGGTTTCTTGGTATCTTTCACCTACTTAGTTATGCATTGCATGGGTATGTTGGATACCAAATACCCAAACATAAACAATAATTAAAACCACATAAAATGTTTTAAACAACCATGAATCAGACCCTCCAAAAATTGATACTATATAATAAACCTATAAATAAAATTTACCAATACAGAAAGTAGTATAGGTAAAATATAAAAACAACAAAAAATGATAATTAGTTTAAAAAGAAGAGAATTAGAATTGAAGAAACCATGAAAAACCAGACAACACCCATAATTATTCAAAACAATACGCCTACAATTATTGCACTATTATATACGATTGCTAAAGATTTTAAGCACCACTTATAACGGATTATATAAAACCTACTTTCATTGGCAGGAATTATTAGAGAGTATTTTCAATAGAAAATTTACAACAAAGTAACATTAATTTTATTATTATTTGAAAATTATCAATGAATCTTCCTATAATAAATTTAATGAATAACATAGCTAATAGTGGCCTGAATCTAGTCCAGTCACTTATTTACTAACTACTTCAATTTTTTCAAACTCATCACATATTGCTCTTCAATATTTGCTGGACTCTGTAGCTCCTAACAAGCTTAAAATCAACCAGAAGGACCTAGCAGCTTTTCATACAAGGATTTCTTAATATCCTAAATAAAACAATGACTGATAATTAAAAATAAAGGCGTATTAAATACCTGGTTATTATACATTGATTATTAAGCATCATTTGATTTGAAAATTATATATTCGTTACCTAAATTATTTCTACTTATTGCCATTATTTTTTTACTGTGCCTTTGGAGTCAGGCACAGCATAGACACTAATAATATTTTGAAATAGTGCATTCCTAATTTAAACTCATTATTCAAAAACGAGCTAAAGTTCTTTTGACCATAATAAACAACTTGAACAAACAGAACAGACACATGAGATGCAGATTTCTACGTTTTGGTCGCAGTTATTCTCCATATCCAGACCTCAACAACAGCTACTTTTTCAAAGGAATTTACTCCACATCGAATCCAAATTGCTTAATTCGCTTATTATTATTTGGCATATTTTTATTACTTTTAATTATATTTTAATTTGTATAATTGTAGGATATTTTTCTTTATATAACTATTTCTTCTCTTGTTATCATTTTCTTACTCCTTGTTTATTTATTGCACCTCTTCCCATCTAATCTCTATTCTTACTAATATAATTTTCAATTTAATCAATCTTTAAATTTGTTGCTATATGATTATCACTAAATTAAATTACATAAAATCCATAACATCAAATACTTAAAAAAATACCACCCATATTATGGAATCAACATATGTAATTATGTAATCTTAAGTAAACTCAAGAAGTCATTTCGAAAAATTTTATAAAACCAATTGAGTTTCACCTTGAAATTCGAGCATGGTTATGTATTATTCAGAAAACATTAAATAATCTAGACAACATATCTAAATATGAAAACATTGTGATATTGCGCTAATAAATTAATTCGATATTTATCTTGATTTGTAAAATCTTAAACAATCTCAAGAATAAACATCAAGAAAATTTTTAAAAAATAATTTAAATAATAACTGACAATATTCATTCAGATTAAAAGCTCAATTGATTAAATAAATCCTTAAACAAAAGATATTTTAGTATAAATCAAAATAACTTTATTTGTCAAAATTAAAATGTGATTTACATTTTTTATTAAATTAATTCAGTAATTAAAATTTGTTTATATTTTGCATATAAAATAAAAAATTGTAATATTATATAATTTGAATTCTTTTAATAATTATACATTTTAGACTTTACTTTGATAAGATTTACAGATATTTAAAAATGGAAAACTTATTACCTCATGTTGTAAAAAAGATAGGACAAGAAATTCGCCAGTTAATGTCGAACCCAATTGAAGGAATAACATTATTAACAAACGAAAGAGAAATCACTGATATTCAAGTATTTACAATGTAGAGGATATGGAATCATATTATTCACTTTAGGCAATAATAGACGGTCCCACCGATACGCCTTATGAAAATGGAAAATTTAGAATACGAATATCATTATCCAACTCATATCCACAACAAGCCCCAAAAGGGTTTTTTATCACGAAAATATTTCATCCAAATATATCACCGAAAAACGGTGAAATCTGTGTCAATACATTGAAAAGAGATTGGTCTGCTGATATTGGAATTAAGAAAATTCTTTTAGTATGAATTTGCAATTATATATAAATTTAATAGTTAAAATTTACTATCGATATTTTGTCAAGCTTAACGTTGATGGGAAATATTTTTTAGACAGTCAAATGTTTGTTGATTTATCCCAATCCCGAATCGGCATTGAATGAAGAGGCCGGTCACTTGTTATTGGAAGATTATTCAGAATATGCTAAACGTGCTCGATTATTTACGAGTATTTATGCTGCTCAAACTGTTACCGGGTCCGGTAATTTTATTTCTGATCAACCACAAGTATCAAATTCCGTGAATAATCCATCAATCAGCGCAATGTAAGTTGGCAAATTATATTTTCAAATTATACATTATAATTTTCTCTGAAAAAATCAATAATTTTTTAAAACGGGCTACAATTCTATTAATTTTTCCAGTTGGAAAATTGTTTTTTGGATTAATTTTAATAAATAAAGAAATAATACTAGGAGAGATAAATCAGAATATCAATGTTTTTGAGATCTTTTAAACCTTTTTTATGTGATTTACTTTCGGGTTCCCACGGCAGAATAAAATGTTTTTTTTGTTCTGACATGAAACTAAATGATTTCAAACACGATACTTGTTGGATTGTCTTTCAGATTTAGTTGGTCGGTTTATTTATTCTGTCAATGTTTACCGCGTACCATCATTTTTAAGATAGTACGCGCGTGCCTGTGTGTGTGTGTGCATATTGTTGAACAAGCACTGTATATCTGGTTGGATACACCTGATCTGTAGAGTTCATGTGTGTGCACCTACACACAAACACGTACAAGCAGTGATTCATGTGATGAGTCAGTTGCAATTGGATGAGAAATGGAAACGATTATGATATGCACTGGTGATAATATAGGCAGATTTCCATTACACCACTGACATTTCTACGAATTTAGCAAACATTGATCGACAAATTCACCGATGCATAGCGGCATTTCATTTTCTTTGAAATTATTTTTATTTTTATAACAAATATTGCTTTAGCCCATACATTTTTTATAACTTTTATTTTTTCCTTTATTTTTTTATTTTAATTTATTCTTTTTGCTTTTGGATATCTGATTATTTTTTTTCTCTGCTAATGAGCGATTTATTTTTATCCTCCCAATTATTTTTGTCACGAATTAAATCAACTGTTTTCAATGTGCAGTCATACATCAATGATTAATTTATACTGAACAATTTTATCACAACATATAATTCGATTTCTATCAGATTGAAAACCAATTCTGACAGCAACGATGCTGGGCCAGTTGCCAAAAAGATAAATTCCAACGATCACCCAACGACCATGTCCGAACCCAGTAGCCAGAAACGACCGATTCCACAACATAAAAAAGCATTGAGGCGTTTATAATTCGTATGGAATTGCCCATACGATTATTTATTAAGAAGCCAGTAATATAATTATTTGTTGAAAATATGAAATTAGTGTTTATTTTTTCATTTTGTCAATGATAATTAATCTCTGTAAACTGTTTAATCGGCCTTAAATTCGCTTTAGATTATCCTAATAATAAAAATACTGCGTTCTCTATGCATCGATGTCAGCTGATTATAATTATCAATATCATTATTATTATTATTATCATTATTTATTCGAATATTTATGTGTTGGTAAATATTTATCGTAAATAATATTTGGTAACAATTTATGTTATATTTATGCTACTGATGGAAATAAATATTATTACTAGCTTTCCAACTTTGTTTTTGTATGGTAATGATGACGTCATAAATATTATTGTTGTTATTGGTGATTGGTCGAATTTGATTGGTTGTTGATAATTGGTTTGAGGGGGATTATTTATTGTTGATTAATTACAGCTGTTAGGTTTCTTGTTTATCAACACACATCTAGTAGACCAAGATTCATTGATCAAAAGAGAATTGAGAATTTGTGAGATATTGATTTCTAAAATATGCAATTTTAACCGTTTGAAATGACTGTTTTATGAATACTTAATGTTTTGAAATAAACTAGAATATTTATTTCAAATGATTGGGTTCAAACTTACAGATGGATTCAAGATTGAACCAGTGGTCCTTATGTTGTGAATGCCAAGTTTAGATCAGTGAATCATGGGGAAATATTTATTGTTTGATTTGAGACTTTTACAAGAATATATTCAGAATAATATTTAAAATTTACTAACATTATTGAGTGTTATTAAATGGTTCCAGGGTTTGAGAGGATTTAATTTGCTTTTAAACTCGTAAAAAACAAATTATGAATTAGATCTTGAATTCTTGTTTCAAGTATTGAAAATTCTAATATTAATCAGAAATTTCCATTTATAACCAGGTTTGTACGGCCATATTAGCAATTATAATTTCGAAATCAATATCAATTATTGATAATAGTATAATTTATTGATTTTTTCACCTCAAACATTTTGATTATATTTGGTTTGTATTTAATTTCTAAATTGTTCCAAATCATATCAACAAACTATCATTGATGATCACACATATATTCATGATATTCAATCAAATGTGAAACATTATTGAAACTATTTATTTCATTGAATTCATTTGTCACGGTTTATTGAATTGTAAATTTACGCCTATGAATGTGTGCATAAATCTTCTCTTATGAATAATAATAGATATTGTTTTGTTTAATTTTTATCTGAATAATATGTTTGACCTATGTTTGAAATTCCATTCATATGTTTAGGTCATAAACTGATATGAATTTCGTTGTAGTAGATCAGTTTTTTGAAATTAAATCCCGTATGGCCCGTTAAAACCAAATTGTTATTAATAATGTTTTTTTAATTAAATCATTTAATTTGTTTAATTTAATTTATAATCAAATCGTATCATCACAATACCATATAGAAACCATGTTTCAAAACACATAGCTCAGAAACACATTTATATAAATAATGAATGGAAAATTGATTAATAAAAACAAATGATATCGAAATCAGATACATACCAAATATATATTTACTAGATTTTAGTTAAAGATAAACAATATGAATAGGTTATATGGAATCAGTTCACCATCGATAATGCAAAAGATGCTGTGTGTTATTGTGAAGAAATAAACGAATAATTAGATAACTAAGAGATGAATGTTTATTATGATTATTATGACAAGATTATTATGACTATTGAGAAGCTCAAGGTACAACTGTATGATTTGTAAAAATATTACGATAAAGCACAGATTTTTCACATTTGACTTGTTTATCTCAATAAAAAAAATTATCAAAAATAAGGAAGTGTTTGGATTAATTGAAACTTTTTAAGTGGTGATAATTATTGATAAATTGAGATGCTGGTCGCTTGTTGTCACTAATTTCATTATATTTATACCAATAATAATTATCAAAATCGATAAAAGACAAACGCAATGACAATACATAAAAATGTCTTATGATTATAAATAATTAAATTTGTTATAATATAATCCAATAACTTAGCGTCTCAGTGAAAACTGTCACTTGTGTTGCTTAATGGTCCAGCACCTGTTAACTTTAAGAAGGTGAGGTGGGAGATATGGTCGAGATTTTAACCCGATTTATTTGATAGAAACAACGCTGTCTTATCATTGATAATCCTGTTTTAAATATATTTTGAATGGCTGATTATCTGCAAAGACTAAAGAAAGTTGATCCTTGTGTTGATGATCAATGTATTTGATTTATAATTCCGATTTGTGCCGATAAAAGATTTCTAGTTATTATTCTTGTTTGTACAATTTGTTTGCTTTGTACGGAATACTTGGAAATGCTTGAGTCGTATTTTGCTTTTTAACCTAACTGCCCTCGCCTAGTCCGGCTTTATTTGTGATTGACAAAGTCATTATTTTCTGCTCATTGAGGCTTTCTTCTTCTATTTTCCAAACAAACTCACTCTTGTAAGGTGACAAAGACTTTCTGGTTTCGTCTCAGACAAAGCCCAATTAAAATGAGTCAATCATTGGGACAAAGTTCTGTTGAGTATAGATCCTACAATATTGATAGTAAATAGCTGTAAAATATCTTTGAGTCATCCGTGAAAATTAATACAACCTAAAAATAAGTAATAGCAAAAAATATATAGAAATTCAAAAATAGATAAAAAAATTAATATAAAAATAGAAGAGGAATGAAATAAATCGAAAAATAGAAACATAAAGGAAAACAGACATAACACTTCAGCAAAATAAAAAAAAATAATGAAAAAGACAAAAAATAAAGACGGTTAAAAAATCAAGCTGATGAAAATCAATGTGACAATAATCTGGAGATATTGAATCCATTTGAATATATGTGCATGAAATTTTTATTCTTAATCTTGGTATATTGTACAAAACTCATCCCTGTATCAGTCTATTGTCGTAGCAATTTTTATTCTAATTATATTTTTTTATCATGCTGGAAAGTCTTATGGTTATTTTATATATTGGATGTGTGGTAAGGTTGGGTTAGTGATATTACTGGTTCCATCGAGGGCTTCAATAGCTCGTATGAGGACGAAGCTATCGGAAACTAGACTGAAAAAAGGTTAAAAATGGTAACCCTGAGAGATATAATTAACTGTGGCAACCAGGACTTGTGATATCTCATTGACATTAGAGTAATCTATAAGTTAGAATAGTAATAATAACCTTGTTTACCAAAAATGATAACACTAAATAACCCTTTAATTAATTAAATGATTTATTTAAGAAACGAAAATAGGCAACAATAAAAGAGAACAAAAACAAATTTGCCAAATGCCTAGTACACAGATTACTACTTGATACTCAAAATTCCGAGTACCGGAAGGAGATTATCAGGGAGACAACAACAAGATTTTTAATAACTGATGAGATGAACTAATCAATAATTACGCATTGAATCAATGATCAAAAATAAGCTTACGAATACTGTCAGAAAACCAATTCGAAGGATTGCTGGATACTGCTTGAATTGTCACTCGTGCTGTGTAATGTTCGCTTGTCTCGAAGTGATTGTGGTGGGATGAATACTATGTTTTTCATTTGCTTTATATACTGTTTTCTATGGTGCCGTTTCTATGACTGGCGCCATTTTTATTCTTTGATATTATTTTTTATTTCTCATATTTTTACATCGCAATGGCTGTTACTAAATTTATTCTCTATTGTTAATCATTCGTAATGTTCTCTTTTTAATCTGATAAAAATCGAATATAATGGATTTTTGTTATTATTATTTTTATTTCTTTGTTATCTGATTTATTTCGTTTTCTTTTTGATCAGATAAAATATAACTTATTTTATAATTTGTACTTTTATTGGTATTATTATTGCAGTTATTATTATTTGTTGATAAATATTTGTTGATAAAGACAGGGTTGATTAATGTTATGATTTCAATATATTTACTGATGAAGGCGATGAAGGTATAATGTTTGGATTTAAATTTGGGATTTGTTGATAAAGACATGGTTGATTAATGTTGGGATTTCAATATATTTGTTGATTAAGACGAGGAAGGTGCATCCTCAACAGAATAAAATAGTAGCAAAGTAAAACAAATAAAATAATAACTAATTTAAAATAAGTCCCTAGTAACAAATAAATTACCCACATTAAATGTCAAAAAATTCACTCTTATCGAAAATAAAATATGACATTTATAAAATATACGATAAATAGAAATAATAAATCGCTTCAATATTCTGGCTTGGTAACAAAATAATAAATAAAACTCAATATTGATAACGATTTCCACACAATGAGAATTACTATAACAAAGATAATAACCGCATTAAAAACGCAAATCCATTAGAATAAATCAATAAGATCCTCAATTCAATGAAAATTAGCCCTGAATATAATCAGTACTAATAGGCTCATAACATTAGTAGCTTTGCCCTAATATTAGAAACCACTAGCTTTAGTGTTTTACATACGAAGACCAAACATTCGATTTGCAAACCGTCAAAGCCAGTCAAATTCTCGCCATTATTCTCAGAAGTTTATGCCCAGCAATTACTGGATATTGATATTTGTTCTAAGGAGTCGAAGCCCAAAATAAAAGAAATCGTAGTAAGATATAATACCTGTAAAATCATACATCATTTATAATATTAGGTCATCCGAAAAGTAATGTCCGTTTTTTTTTAAAAGAATAAAATTGAAAAAGATTTTGATTGAGATTTATTTAATCATTTACATATTCCCCCATCTGCTTCAATAACTTGCTGCCAATGTGAAACCAAGTTTTGGATACCATTTTTATAGAAAGTCTCGTCTTTGGAATTAAAAAACTCGATCATGGCATCTCCG
>JBBMOY011655848.1:0-13657 GCA_037951405.1 Platydemus manokwari | reverse complement strand
TATAGTTATTATTATCATTATTATTATTATTACTTTATTATCATTTATTATTATTCTTGCTATTTATTTTTATTTATCTATTATTAATATTATTTATTTTTATTATTATAATTAATTTTTTTATTATTATTATTAATATTATTGTCATCATCATCATTCTTATTATTGTTATTATTATTTACTATATATTATCTATTATTTCAATTCCCATTAGATATTGTAAATTAGGGTTGTTCAAATATTTAGATTATCAGGTAGTTCGTTTTCATTTCGTTTTTCAAAAGTCCATGAACCAATAAGAATGCAGATTTCCTGCATTTCCCCATCATTTCCAATTGTGCTTTCACTAATTTCTTTTATACTTTCATACTGTCTGTTCGCTTGAATAATCTTGGTAATTTCTGATCAAGCTATTTAAATTCTGTGAAAATTGATTTGTCTGTTGTTTATTTAATCCAGTGGTTTTCAACCAAGGTTCCGTGAAGATAAAGTGTAGCCCACTAACAGCCACTTGTACTCACCTCACTTCCTCGTAGACATAAAAACCAAACAGAGAGTGCACCTTTAATGAATTTTTCTGCAAGATAACATTCCGTCGCCTAAAATGCAGAATTATATCGTAAAGACAAATGCTAATGGCAGGCATTTTTAAAACGTTTTAAAAATTGACCTAAATTAAGCTTTATGTCAGAATTTTACTTGATTTGTATCTCAATCACGAGACGTTCAAAGCTAACAGTCGAAACAAGGCAGACGAATTCAAAGATCTTAATTTTTGTATAGAAAATTTCATTGGTTTGCGTTGTATAGCACACAGACATACAAAAAAGACAGTGAAAAACATATCACTTTTAGCTTCCTATTCAATTCTCAATCATATTTTGACTGGGGCAAAAATATCACAAAAATGACATCAATTTCAGTAGCAACTTCATGCAAACGTAATCACTAGGATGGCATCAACCATTTGCTCTTGCACACAAGATTTATCATTCACCTTCACAATATTTTAACAGATTATAATTCACAACAGAAATTAATTTAAAAGTTATTAACTGAATTATTCAATTGATTAGGACGATGGTTCAGAGTAAATCAACTATTGTTATGCTAGACAGAACGGGTGCATCGATAATTGAGGGGCCTGCTTTTTTCATTTAAATACAAAAGGTGAACTTCACGTATATTCTAATATTTTTAACAATGTCATTTAATTGAAAATCTTATTCGAATTGTTTTCATTATCATTGAACCACATTGTAGCGATATCAGTAAATTTCAGTCGATACTTCATCATTTTCATTGTGTTGATATTTATTTTAAATGAGGATAATCTTTGATCAATAATAATGCTAGTCAATTTGAGATACAGGACCCAATTTTCAAATCAAATATTTATCTTTGGTGTCAGATATATTTGTTAAAGAACACCTTTTTTCATTTTGTATCTTTTTATGATAATATTGTTACAAGTCGTGCCTTATCACCGCAACGTTCAATTGAAACCAGAACAATTGTCTAAAGTTGATCGACATGCATAACTAAGCTAAACCTAAAGAGAACATTGTGATTCATGTTACAACATGTTTATGGGTAACACATGGATATTTAGTTTTAAAGAATAAGATAAGTGGTGGGACGATTTATAACGAATTGAAATTTGAAAAATTTTAAAATTAGATTTTATAAAATAATAGTTTGTTTGAATAGTTTTGATTAAAATAGAATTTGGGACTTATGTTAAGAAAAAGGGTCCTTTAACCTACTTTCGTTATAATGAATTTTCGCGCATGAGGTAATTTTATAACTTAATTTTATATATAACTGCTATGTTCGATTTATTCGTATAATTCAGTTAACATCTCACGTTTTAAGATGTCTAATATCGACAAAACATAGTTTTAAAACCAAGTTCCCATTCTAATCGCAACACTTCTATATGATTATTTCAGTTTTTAAATTTAAATTTATATAAATATAAATCGAGTTAGTTAATTACAGCCATGTTTAATAATATCATTGGTTATTTTATAAAATAATTGTAAAAATTGAGAATATCTCTCGATTTGCTTCTAATGTTAAAAGGGGTCCTCGCTAATTTTCAATAAATTGCAATTCAACCTACTTTTTTCAAATAATCAAATTTTAGGAGATTTTGAAGCTCCAGTGTATTTAATATTTGATTTCAAACAACTAAAATTCTTCTTAAGTACTTAAATAAAAATTCAAAATGTTTATATAGAATATAATTAAATAAACTATACAGAATTTTGCAATGCACTCAACAAATTTTATTTTAGGACCCCATTTTTTAATAATTAATTATACGACTTAAGTTGTAAAATTAGAACAGTAAAACAAGCATTGCAACATAAGTCTAAATCTGAGATATTCTAATCCGACTCAAGCGATCTCGACTTTTGTAAAATCACGTCTTATATATGTTTACATATGTTTGCATATATGTTGACTTTTCTCATCTATAGTGGATTTATTTATTATTATTTATTATTTTTGGTTGCCTTTATTTGCAACATTTTAAATTTTATTGAATTTTTTCTAAATAAGTCAATTTTTCATTGTTGATTTCTTAACGGATTTTAATAATTGTAATTACAATTTGTTTTTATAATAATTCCAATAATTATTTTCGTTCATTTATAAACAATAGTGATTGTAATACTGTATTATATGATTATATTATTTTTGTAAAATTCATTCTTTTATGATTCAATTTCAATTGTCGTTGAGTTTTTAAAAATAATAAATATTTTATAGAATATTATTATATTAATTTACTTCGCAAAGACATAACAAAATAGGACACTGAATAATTGATAAATAGATCACTAAAATAATATAAATGATTATAAAATAATAACAATAATAATAAATCACATATTTTCAAATGGCCAAAATGTGATCAACACAGATATGATCAATGGGATCATTCATCACATTCCAATTTTATACAATTTCCATGCGATCCCTCACTCTCTGGCTTAGTCCTAGATTGTTGGCCTCCTTCAGATTGTGTATTATTATTGACTCGGTCCACAGTATGTAAACTCGCTAATTGTATAAGTTTGGTGTGTTTAATTCGCTCGAGTCCCCGATTCACATTAGTTTACCCTCTCTCTTCCTATATCCATATTATATAGACCAAGTCCACAACGAGGTGGTCAATTATTTAAAATAGAAATCATTATTATTCCTTTTATGGTTTCCATGTCACTCACAGAAGATCCTCTGAGACCACACTAAATGATTGACATAATACAACTATTTCATTTCGATATGCAAGAAAACCCTTAAGCGTAGCGCAATGCATAAAGTGTCACTAGAGGAGAATATAAGTGATATTCATCAATCCATAACAGGCATTTTGATTTCGAACAAAATATCATTACGCAATTAACATTAGTATGCATTCGACTGTTAAATTGACTTTTATAAATTATCTTTATAAACTGTAACTGTGCTTGAGGAGATTGTATTTTAATAATTATATTCACTGTCATTTCATTAAGTACTTGATAATAAATTGTGAATGCAATTATTCATTTTAATAATGAATATATTTGACCAATCTTAATGAGAAAAACATTTCAATCAATATTAACTCAATAAAATACGTTACACCCATTCACATATTGCACCAGTGAAAATATTATCAGTTCTTATATTTGCAAATCATAAATATTTCAATTACGGTTCATTTTATTGATTTGTCATCTGAATTGTGATGATAGTGGTAACATGGAGATCTTTTATTTTGTTTATTTACTTCAACATTAAGCACGAAATGTTACACTGATCCTCATTGATATGTTTTATTATTTCATCAATTTTCGTTTTAACAGTTAGAACTTTCCCATCTTAAAGCTTTATAGTTTTTTGCGATATTATCTACACTACATAAATCAAACAACCGGATTACAAACATCCGCGCGCACTCACAAACATATATTATAAATTTGTTGTTGCCTTGATGATTCGGTATTCATTCGAGTAAGATCAAAATATTGCTTTAAAATTCCTAAACTTGCCACCATTTTCAAAATACATACAAAATTCTTTTCACCAATTTTAAGATATACAGAAATATAATTAGAATTAGAGCACGGATCTGCAAATGATTTGATCACGTGATTTCTAAAATAGAAGTTTCATGTCTAAAAATATAGCAGTTTCCATTGGTGACAATAAACAAAAACAAATCAATACCACTGAATGATTTGACTAAAAATTTCAAGGTGAAAATGTGCGTGTTTAAACCAATCGCAAGTAAAAAATATCAAAATCAATAAAAACTAAATTTGTCCATTCACATAACGTATGATATCAAAAGTAACAATCAATAAGGAAATTCTAATTCAATAATAATTATTAAACACCGGATATACATAATATAATATAAGGTTCGATAAGTTGCAAAAGATATCAAATAACCAAAAATTAAAAAAAATCAATATTTCTACAAATATCAATAACTGCACAATGTAAAATGGATTCATAGAAAAATCAATATTTGTTAGGAACGGTCAAATATCTGAATACACACAAACGGCAAAAATCTATCAAACCAAGCAAAAATATTTATTAGTAAAAAGGCGTCATTAAAAACATCGTCCGTGTGTGTGTGTGTGTGTGGCGAGGGGGATGAACATTAGCAATAATTTATCTGATAATTGATGATTGGATAATGACAATCAGTTGAGAAACGAGATAAAATAGCAGGAGAAACAATTGTAAATGATAATGGTGATCAATCGATTTCTTCAATGCACACACACAGATAGATCAGATCTTATTGGAATTGATAAACTTGAACAATTTACTTATCGTTACATCCTTCATTTTCTTCACATTGAGACTGATTCCACCTCCCTGTTGGTCAACAGTTTCATTCTCCTTGATGATTCGAAGGATATCACTGATGCTTTCGTTTTTGGTGCATTCTTTGATTTTACTGGACAAATAACGCAACTGTTCATTGTCGAATCGTGAATGGTTTTCTGGTGGTGCTTTTGTGATTTGGTTTGATCTCACTGAAAATCGGTGGCAAATTTAATCAACTATCAGGGAAACCGAAGCAAAATATACTTTGATTAATAGTATTACCAGGTTGAGGAGCTTGAATGGCGTCAGGTTTTTGTTGTGTCGACATTATCGATGGCCTCTTCGTTGGTTGGATTGGTTTATTAATTTTGTGATTTGGTCGAAACAATCGAATGAGATCCATCACGGTTTCCGTTTTCAATGAAGTCATATCAATGGTAAAAATCCCATTCTCGTTCACCTTAACGGGCTCCCTCTTTTTAATAACTTCATAAATCTCACTAATCTTTTCATCGCTCAATGTTTCATTAATCCAAATATCATGAAGGATTTTGAGATTTTCATTGGATAAATACTTTTCCAATAGTTTATTTTTAGCTTCTATATAAACATGCATCATAAATATCGAATAATGATTTCGTGAAATATGATTGGCTGATTCAATTACACAATCATTTTAAGGAATTTGTAATATTTATAGAAGTAAAAATGTTATTTAATAACATTATTTCAAAAACAAACATTAAATTTCATTGATTCACTTATAAAAGTTTTATAAAATATGATAATCGCGAAATACAAAAATACCCAATGATCGTTATATAAATATTTTCATAAATTACCGATAAACTCCTGTAAAGCTAACAAAGTTGTCGGTTTCAAATTTTCGAAATCAATGGCTATCGACGAGCTAGATAACATTTCAAGATCGCCTTTTTGAAACAAAAGCTGACAAATCTCTTTTTGATATGTCGGATATTTCCATAAATTGGTGATATCTGTCTTTAAGCTACTTATAGTGCTAGGAGACAAATTAATATCACCTATAGTACAGTATTAAAGCAAATTTCAATGAGATTTTGATTTACTTTTTGAAGAAAAACTATCTCGTGAATATGGACTAACTAAGTTCGAATCATCGCTCTGATAAATAGTATTAAACTCGGTGCTGTTTTTTTTCAAGTTTTTCATTCTCCGTTTAACAAAATCTCTAATTTTGTGATGAGTACCAGGTTGGAATGATTTAATATTTGTAAATAAAATATTTTCGATTTCGTTAATCGAATAAGGCTCATGTTTTTTAATTAAAATTTTCAAATTATGTAGGTCTTTATCTTTTAGAAAAGGTTGTAAATCAATTTGTAATTTCTGTAAAGCTGCCTCATTCAATGGTTTGAATTTATTGCTATTGCTTAAGTTATCTGAAAAATTAAATAAATTAAAATTAAAAGCAAAATGTAGCAATTAATATTTCAAAAATTTTAGAAACTTACTGACAGATTTCTTGGGAGAAATCATCTTGAAGAAACTAAATTATATAATGCGTAAATAAATAAATATAATTTTTATCAGAAAATGTCATACAAAAATATATTTAATGTGGAGTAAAATATAGAAAATTCGTGGTTTATTAGGTACCAAATAAAATAGACAAAATTTTAAATATTAGAACAAACTAAATTAATATTTAAATAAAGTATATTAATCGAATTCTAGGAATAAATACTTTGTAAAATAAATTGAAGTTTCAAATTGATAATGAATATTATTTAGCTATATATATAATTCAAATTATAGATAAGTTACATATACTAAAGAAAATTTGTTTTTTGTGAACTGCAAGGAAACATTACAACATCATGTTTACATGTTACAGTAGAATATATAACAATGTACTTTAATTAAACTTTAACTAGTGAAAATTAATTAAAATATAAAATTACACGTCATGAATTTTAGTGAAAATTAATTAGAAAATTGAAACTTCAGTTTAAAATCGTAAAGAACAAATTCAACTGTTAATCATTAAATCCAATTGTATATGTACACAAGAAATTGTTGACAGCAATATCAACTGTAAGTTGATAGATAGTTAGGATCAAATTCAGTTGTAAATTTAGGAAATCATTTACAGCAATCGATATCAATTATATAATTCCAATCAAATGTCTAATTCAAGCATATCATAAGAAGTATTCATAAGAAAATTAAATTAAAGTTAAATTAGTAAATTACACATTCAAAATTATGAAGAAATTGAATTAATATATATTGGTAAAAAAAAGCCACATGATTGTAAAATATAGAACAGTTGATAATAAACAGTTACAACAATTTTTAAGTTTTAATGACAACTTCCATGTAGCAACTAAGAAACAAAGTAAATAAATAACAACAGTGATTCATAAACAAACATGATTCAAGGAAACACGAAATATAATATAAAAGAAGCATGAAATAGTAGAAAATCGTACAAAAATTTAGGAGAAAAATTATAAATAGCATTTCAACTGACCTCAGATGCTATGAGTAAATTTTCAAAGAACATTTGACTACTTTCTGAACTACTTCTCCGCTGACCTCTTGTTTCACCAGAGTATCATTAATTCCCAACACTATTTTTTCCACATTTTCAGGGCACTGCAAAACTACATTGTAATCTTATTAATCAGTTGTAATAATTAATTCATAATTAATTGTTACATCTTTAATTATTGATATCCATACATTAAATTTAACACATACGCAACTTACTCTTTGATTCTGGTTAGAATCAGATATTAGTGAAATTGTACAGTAATTTCTTAACCCAAGCAGCTAATAAATTGTAACCATAATCAATTTTTATCAGCTCAAATAAATTATAATAACTTGTAGATAATTTGAAGAATAAATTAATTATAACTGTTGGGTTTTGGGGCCTATGACAATTTTTAATACTAGAGTAATTGCATATATGAATGTATAATTTTTATTATCGCATGAAATTTCAATGTAAAACATTTTTAAAATAATTCAGTTAGATTTTGTGACCAAAAGGAATATAATATACTATAATATAATATATTATCGTGTAAACCCAATTTATAATCTTCATAATTAATAAGAAACCCTGCAATTATAAAATAAAATTAAGAACGTTAAAATTATCTTATAATAAATTCACTAATTAAAACAATACACATAGTGAATTTATCCATGAAATAATCAAGCGGAATAAGTTATTGTGCACATCTAATAAAATATTCAACTAGAATAAATAAATATCCATGTATTAAATAAAATAATAGCTATGCATTAAATAAAATAAATTACTGTGTATTTAAAAGCAGTGAATTTCTCTAGCACGATAAATTTCAGTGCATTAAACATTATGCAGTGCATTAAATAAAATTCGCAGAGAACATCTGTGAATGACTCACCGCTGCATATATAAAGCAGTAACCACTATCATTAAAATACATACACAATAGCTACATAAGAAGAACCATAACGTAACATCCAAGATTATTCATTGCCGTTACCGGGATTAGGATAAGCATATTATTTTTTACTGGAAGAACAAACAGTTAGATAAGATCGATTTATACCTATCTTCACATAAGTTGAGAACATCAAGGCGAAGTAATATTAAAATACATAGCTCATATAACTACTTGATGATGAAGATGGACTCTGAGAAATGATTAAGTCATAGATTTCGATCAAATCCAATAATAATAATTAAAGAAATAAAAGCAGTGACCCCAAAATTTTACATACCGTTAACAATCGATATATGGCTAAATTTTTTCCTAGCACTGAATTAATCATAAAAATGGTGCTGTCAATATTAATATGAATATAATAAATAAAATGACTGAAGACAAATATATTCAAATTCACTGAATACAATAATAAAATAATTACAAAGAAAAATAACATATGAATAACTTAGTTAAGATTGTTTCGTATTTTCTTCTGAGGGGCTTGAACAATCAATGGCGATTATCTTGAACCATGCACTTGGATAAAAAAATATCCGAAGAAACTTTGATTTTAGAAACTAGTAAATGAATAGAGTCACAATTTGCCAAATTTTCTAATGAACGTTAATTGTACAATCTTCGTGCCGGCAATATTCAAACTGTTGCATAGAGATAAAAGTTACTCATGTTAATGTGGTATTCCAAAGTTGAATCGTCGTTGATAAGTGAAATAATTTCTTTATTCACAAATAAACAAACAAAAGGAAATTCAATTTGTGAAATCAAATTGATTAAAAAAATACATACCAATAAAACAACTGAAGGGGCCAATCAAATATATCAGTTAAGTTGTGCTAAACCGACAAATGAAAAGAAACTCACGAATCTATAGTACTGCCGAAAGTTTTAAACAAATTTCACATAAAGTATGATTTTATAAAGTATAAATATCATTGCAGTAAGATAAAATTTAAATAATTGGTTACTTTCTATTGGAATGCAATTTATATAAAGCCAAAATATTAACGCCATTGAGTGAGATAAATGAAAACTCCAAAAGGTTTGTGTAGCGGATATTGTAATGCTCTCACAATAGATTTATTTACTCTAAAAATTTCAGAATTGAACAAAAAATTGATTAAAAGTTCTATCCACATTTACCTCCATATAAAATGGATTTGGAATCGACACCAAAATCAACTTGTAATATTATAAATAAATGTTAAAATTTTTATTGTTATTTGTATTTAATTTGTGTATTTATTTGTTTATTTAAAATATTTTTAAATATAGAAACCAATCAACTGAAATCTGATGATGTGATTCAACTGATAGCCAACATATAAAAATGATAGTCAAAAGTCCATAACAATATTTCTTTGTATATCAATCGATAATTTATAATTTCTTACCAAGACAGCCAATAATTTGTAATCGTCAATGACACTGGAAAATAAATGCATCGGTTTAGAAAATCAGAATACAATTACACAACATATATCAAACGAATACATTTCATGGCTGCTAATTGATTAAATCGAAAAATATTATTGATTTTATTTTTATTGGATTTTTCCAAGAAAAATAAACAGCAAAAGTAAAATTTCAAGAAAATAATAACGAAAAATAATACTAATCCATACAAAAACTGTCAACAACATAATTGCCATAATCTCTCGCAATTATTCACTTTTAAGGCTCAGACATAAAAGGTTGTTTTCGTTAAGTTCAAACAAAATTGAAGGGAAATTAATTATTGATTAATCTGCACTATATTATTATAATTTATGTGAAAATTTACCATTTTAAAAACATTGATTTTTCAAAACGACTTCCATATCAGAATAAAACCGTAAAGAGGGAGAAACTTCGACATGGTGATAAGAGCAAGTAAAAATCAAAAACGTAAATAATAATTTATTATCATTGAATAGGTTTGGCTGAAACGGGGTGAGAATGTAATCTGTTTTTAAAGACACGTATAACTCCATTGATATCTGCTGAAACGATAACTTCACCTAAATAATTATCAGGCTTGCTAACGATAGAATGTTGATCGAGAGAATAAGGATGATTCAACATATTGATACTGTGACGACGTCGAAATCGTTTGTCCAGAACGAGATGAGGAGCAGGACTGAAACCCGAAACTGACACCACTGTTTCGTGAGCTAAACTGGCTGAAATGACTTTCCTGACATTAAATAATCGAAAATAAACCTTTTATAGCTTCCCAATAGTTATTACGATCCTTTCTGGTCGTTGAGAATCGAGTCATTTTGTTTACTTCAACATCTTTTTTCCAGATATAAAACGAACTATTTTCGGATCCGCTGATAATATATTTACCAGTAGGGCTGAACAAATAGATTTCAATTTTAAATCTTTATTATTCGGATAATTTAAACAAAATAAGATCAGGCAATCATAAATGAATTCATTTTTTTCATATTCTGTCCATTAAATATTTAACTATCAACTTAAATCAATCTCCAAGGATATTGTCCATTCTTAGATAGATAAGCATAGGTTTATTTTTTATAGTTAGACTGAGAAAATCTCGAACAAATCATAAAGTTATTAAGGATAACAAAGCCCCACTCATTATAGGTTTTATTGTGAGGAAGCGAAGTGATTTGTTCTTCATGATCGATCATTATCTAGAATCTATTCCGAGTCGAATTTGCCTTTAATAAAAAACATAAGCAAAAAATAGATTTCTTGTCTGTATATTATTATAGAATCAAATTCATATTGAAAAGTGGGCAGGACGATTTGAAAATGGAGAATATGGCGAATTGATTATTACGCAATTTTTTGATTGAAAATAATATGGCCTTTAACAATTGATACCATTTTTTTTCTACAATGGCAGCAAAGATAAATAATGGATTTCCTTGATTGCAAACAAAAGCAAACCAAATTCAATCACAATTCAAATTAAGTCCCGATCTAATGGACACATTTATTTATCGATTCTCTCTCTCTATCATAGATTATAATCAATTAATTCATTCTCTATATTTTGCATTTAATTCTTTCATTCACACAACAAATTGCCAATGTCCAGTATTATTTCTATTAATAAAAGAAAATTATAAAAATGTAAAAAATAATCAATATTATCTAAAAATTCTAAAACATTTATCAATATATTCCAATAACTGGTAATATGCAGATTGATAATATGCGGTGATATGATTAATTATATTAATTGGAAAAATAAAATCCAGTTTCACTTTCTCTTACGGTTTTTCTCTTCAAACAGATGGCAAAATAAGGAAAAGAAATATCAATCGCTTTCAACAGAATTACAATTTATGAAAAATTTTACAGTGTCAATACTACTTACTGGCCTATAAGTAGATTATCAAAGCTATCATCTTTCGAATCTATTCACAAGGTGCATTTGAATAAAATCGTAAAATGTTTTCCTTTATTACAATAATAATATTAAAAAAATACCTGAAACTGGCTCTGATTCGGCTACTAGTGTTGACAAAGCCACGATATTTGCAAATGATGTGATAATCTCGAGCGTCAATCAAACGTACCCGCGAATCATTGGTAGTTACCAAAATCTATTAACGATTATTTTATCTATGTGTGTAACATTCCAAATATTCACCGACTTTGCACGAATCTGTTGGATCGACCTCAATCGCTGTCACGCGACAATATTTATTCTTCCTGTGAGAACTTTTGATAGCCATCGATGTAATATATTCCAACTGAAAATTGTGAATTGTATTGAATAAACCATAACCACTCATGCATAAAGATATACCTCAGCAGTATAAAATAATATTCGACCGTCATATGTACCAACAGCTACCTTAGTGGCTTCACAAACGAAAACAGCACACGTAATCACAGTTTTTGGAGGTAGCAATGAATTACTAGATGATTTTAATGGCGAAAATAATGAAGCTGCTGGTAATGAATTTGGTAACAACGCTTCGACCCAATAGCGTATTTTTTTGTCAGGAATATTCCACAATCGCAATTTTCCATCAAGACTGCCCGAGAGAAAATATCTGTCATCCTAATAAAAAATTCATTGAAATAAAATAAAAATTGTCATACAAAATTCTAAAAGTATAATATTAACATTTAATTTTCCTCTTCTAGCTTTATTATGATAATAAATATTTCTAAATTGAACGGGGAAAAATATTTTTAACGATGTTGGGAGATAATTTAATTAAAATCTCGTTGCTCGAATTTGACTGATTAATTAAAAGTTAAAAATTAGCTAATGAAAAATATGCAGATTTTAGAGCCAACACCCAGGATAGCAGAATTGTTAAGGGAACTCAGAATTTAGTTTTGATAAAATTATATAAAGCGGCAACAAATAGCAGGTTTGAAGATAAGAGTCGCCGATAGTTAATTGAAAAATCTTTGAACTTAATCTATACGTGGACAACTCTTTGGAGTTGACAACGGTTCAATCAGCAAACGGTCCAGTTCTCCAAACCTGTTATTTAGTTTTTGTTATATTTCAAAAAGATTTCACATTCTTAATGAAATCATATTTTCTGGTACATGTGAGATAAAAATAAACTTTTGAAAAATAAATCCCGTCTGAATTAAACTAGAAGAAAATCAACAAAAATTCTACGGCTAACGGAATAATTAACTAAATAATTAGGTAGAAACAAAATAAAACAAAAGTTTCATTCAACAAATTTAGGTCATTTTTATCGACAATAATAACTGATAATTATCGTTTAAATAACTGATAACTTATACAGAAACGCACATTAATAATAGAAGAATATTTATAGCACCGAACACAATCACAACGTTAAAAATAAAATTGTAAATAGCTGAAATCATTGTTGATAATTCGCATTGTTTAAAAGTAGTATATCAACCGAAATCATTTAGAGATATATTTTTACAAATGCATTTCAAAATAATCGTAAAATGTAAGTGTTTTCGATTATCAAATATTTTTGACGTAAGAAAAATATTTATCTTTATATTTTGTTTTGATATTGATTATATATTATATTCGGTTAATAATATGATCTTTCCCAGAAAAAGCTGTAATATTATGGTAATATATTGATAATTTGAAATAAAATCAAACAAAATGAAATGTCAGTGTAGCCTCATGGCAGATCATTTAACAAAGTAATAAGGAATTATCCCGGAACAAGCTAAGGTACCGAGCCGCAATTATTCGGTAAAGATCGAAAGAAAAAAATGAATCACATAAAATAATTTATATTACTAGATAACTTTATGATTGAGAATCTTATCTTTTTACATTGAATTAATCACAATATTTACAATAAATAAGAGAAAAATGGATTCTCCAAACATAAATATTTCACACA
>JBBMOY011655847.1:0-20010 GCA_037951405.1 Platydemus manokwari | reverse complement strand
TTCAGCGTTATAACAATTTGTGTTAATAAAATACCTGCATAAAAACATGAATAACTTTTGACTCAACCTGGTATATATATATATATCAATTTATTTTTCTTTCCTCGAAAAACAAATCATAATTCATTATCGAAATCAAGATAATTACAAGATATTCAAAATCACAAAATGTTCACGATAAAAATAATAAATTACAAAAATGTTCATTAATGTTAGATCAAAAATGTTCATTAATTATAAAATATCAGCTAAAAATTAGGATCACATCAAGTCAAAATATTGGATTGATTGGATTGGGATTTGACTCCTTGAATTTGCAGATGGTTTAAATCAAGCGTTTAAATCCACGCTTCAGCTTCGGGTAGCCCAAGTTTCCCCTGATTTCATTACTATTGTCGCAGATTTAATGTTGGTGTTCCGGGTCTTTCCGGTTTCTGTCTTGGGGGTGTTTTTGGTCGTTTGAACTCTGGTCTTTTGGACTCATCAACGCTCGTTGATAGTTGTGAACTTTGTGAGGGCTTGTGTTGTTTTTGGGACAGCTGTTATTGCTGTCTCCACTCACTGCATGTTTTAATAGTATATGGGATTTTTTCGTCCTCGCTCTCTTCACTATCTGAATAGAGCACAAGACGTTCCATGTTATCCCAACATTTTGGAAACCTCACAAGATATTCTAATTTAAACTTTCCAAGAACGCATATATCGCATATCTATAAACATTCTTACGGGACCGAAAAATAATGTCTCAAATTTGACTTTCAAATTCTTCCAATGCCATTGATTTCACCATAAAGAAGAAAATTGCAACTCATTAAATCGGCTTTTCTGTCCATCCATTAGTTTAAACAAAACCATATTAAATGGGTGAATATCTGAAAGATATTTCATAGATGAGCGAGTTCTACATTTGTTAAATAAAAAAATATATTCTATGTCTGCCATAACCTTTCATAATATAGCTAGAGTTAATAAAATATTGATTATTTATAGTTCTAAAGTACAATGTTGGTTCATATTGGTCAGTGTTGCCATGGCGATTTGAAACTAGAAAAATCATAATGTCTAACTCCGTTAAAAAACCTAAATTAAATTTTCAATTATCGTCTAGTCTTGTATATATAATCATTACTATGCTATTTGTAATACGTCTTCAGTTTTTCAGATATCTAATCTAATACTTCTAAGAATCAATTCAACATAGCAGTTCAATCATTATTGATTGGTATTGTCTAATAATCATCCATGTGAGTGGTTATTGCTTAAATATCATTCACAAACACTCATATTGATTAGTATTGTCAAATTATCGTTCATATATTGGTATTATCGAATTATTTCGATATTCCATCGATATACAATCAATACAACTCAATTGATAACAATTTAGCGGATATCGATGAAAATTGATAATTGGATAAATTCGGAATGATGTTGGGTAAATTTTTCCAGCAAAATATCCAATATCTCAGACTGGAAACTGTCGAAAAATGATAATCGATCTGGGAAATGAGATTTCTAGCAACAGTCAACGTCAATTAATGATCAATTCAATTCAAATCAAACTGGGAACGAAACGTTTTGATGAAAATTGTTTGTTACACACACAGCAGCTGATGATGTTTCGCAAAACGCTTTGTTTATGAAATGCTGAAAAATGTTTCCATTCACAAAAATCCGATATCAAATAATATATATCGATTAAAAGTATTATTGGAGAATTATCGATTTTCTATTTAATATCAATCAATAATTTCTTAAAAATTTTAACACTGAGCAAGTCTAACGAGCCCAAATATTGCAATTGTAAACAATCGATCGATAATAATTTCGAAATATTGTTTTAATAAATAAAATGCGTTTGTTTAAATCGGAATGAATTATTTTTGTAAACTAATTTTCTGTGATCATTTCTTGTATTGCTTTAACGTTTTGCTATGATAAAAATCAATTTTATAAAATGTCCAAAACGAAAATCTTCAAATAATTTTCTCTACGAGACGGAAACACAAGAAAATTTTCAGACTTTTTTCCCCTAATATTTCAATGAAAAATTATGGAAAAATCGATCGACATACTTCATGATTTTGATGTTAATGGGTTTAATTTTTTTTTCCTAATCAATTACGCATCAATCTACGCAACGATTATAAGTGAAAATGTTGGAAAAAAAATAACCCCAACATTATGACAAATGGTAAATTCATCACTCCAAATACGATTTGCCAGCCCATCGAATTAATAGAATTAACAATTTCACTTTAAATATTTTCCCTGAACTCTAATTAAGTCAGAAATTCGATCGATATTATTTTCCCTCTCCAATTCGAATGAGCCAGTCTAATGTGTCGATAGCATATTGATTTTTGGCCCCCGAGGATTGCTGATTGCGATGTTCAAAGTAGTCAGTCCATCGCCAACTGGCATCAGTATGTGTGTGCGTATATCTGTAACATATTAGTCTGTCACGGTATCGACTGAAGAAAACTAAAATCGATTATTCCTTATCTAGATTAAAAACAAAAATAAAAAACAACTAAGAAATAATTTTTTCTCCTTTACGAAGAATTAAAATTAAGAAAAATGCGATCATGAAAAATTTAATCAATATTTATTATGTTTAGATTTGATTATTTTGAACACGGACGTGAAATTCAATCGATAGTAGCACATATATCAATTAATACAACACACACATATATAGCATTTGAAATAATCAATTAAAATTATATTTGTGTGATTATAAATTTATTAATGCTAAAAAATTATATTTCATAATATTGTCGCTGTGAAACACACATTTGATACACACTTAGTCATGAAAAAATTAAATTTTTTTTCAAATAAATCAATAACAATTTTTCATGATATCCTCGATTTTTTGAGACTTGCTCAACCTTTGCAAATTTTCAAAAAGCAGGCCGTTATCAAAAGACTGAATTGAAAAAAATTAAACAAAAAGCTGTGTGCATGCAGTACAAGTGTAGTCTCACCGCAGGCCGGGTTAGCCACACTAATATGAATCTACTGTCGATCGATACTATTCAAATTAGAGGTTGTTTGTGTGTGTATAGAGCTAATACGCTGGTTGAATCGTTATATATCTATCCAGCCATCGTCTAGCTAATGACTGCAGCCAATAGGCGAACACACAGCCCGGCACATAGTTACAGTATTGATTCTCTACCTCATTGTTAATCGATAAGCTTGATAGGCAGATAGAGTGATTTTGTTGCCTAATATTTTGCCAGTGATAAAGAATCGATTATTCATCACTCTCCAGTGTCATTTGGAGAGCGCGTGTACTGGCTCTTTCATAAATTTCAATTTCAAATTCACCAACACAGTATACTGATTTATTTTATTGCCATGCCAACTTTGTTTTGTTGCATTCTCAATTGTGAATCCGAATCCGTCAATTCCAAGAAACGGAAAATATTTTATCGTTTACCACAAAACAGTGATCGCAAACAACTCTGGCTTAATCAAATTGGCGATCGAATTAAGTACGGGACAGTTTCGTCGAATTCTCGCATTTGTAATTCGCATTTTGCTACTGGCAAACCGAATCTTGATTCTGGCCATATCGATTACATGCCCACAATTTTTCCTTGGTCAACGAAAGAAGAAAAAATGAAGAGTTTTAAATCCGTTGAAGAGTATGAATCTAAAATCAAAGAACTCGAACAGAAGATACTTGCGAAAGCTTTCCTGAATGCTTCAAGTGGATCGAAGTTATCTCAAGGTAAATCAATAATTATTTTTTATATTTATTAATTATTAAATTAATTTTTTTAATTAATTATTTGGTTGTCAATGAGACACAAAGAAACCAATTATTGATTAAGAATACTTCATTCTGATTGGACAGGTTAATTCAGATATTATTAACATCATACAAAATCAATAGTTACTTAAACTATGCACACATCTCAGTGAGACACACGCCTTCGAAAATTGAATGAAGCACACAAACAATCGTAGTTTGAATGCACAGAGATGTGATTTGCCTATACATATGTATCATCGCAGCCAGCCTAGTTTTGAATTAAATTATTGATTCTCTTTATCGTATCGCTTATATTGATTTTACACACAGCTACATCAAACGCACAACAATAAGTTAACGATTGAATTGATATTTTTATATCCTAACTTATGTGATCATTTAAATCGCATGAATATTTATTCTCCTTCCCCATTCACAGAATCGTCCACTGTGAAATTTGAATTACCGGAAAATGATATCTGCTCAAAATTGATTATCGATACCGATTTGCAAACCGATCTTAGTAAGCATCGTTCACAAAAAACTCCATCGAAAACTCCAAATACGACATCAGAATTAAATCCAGTCGATCAAAAACCGGCAATGATGTCGAATTCATTGGAAAAATTTAACCCTGTCGTGTCGGCCAAAGTGCCGATTTTCAAAGAATCATTCGTACAAGCCCACACAAATCAGCATAACATTCAAACAAATCTCAATACTCAGTCGACAATCCAATTAGTTCCTGACAATACAGTCTCTATCAAAAGCAATCTTCTGAATTACTTACTCAGTTCGATATCACGTGTAAATATGGCCAATAATAATTCAGATTTAGCCAAATCATTATCAGTGAACGTTTCCATGCCGACCGGTCCACTAAATCTGTCACAAAGTTATAACAAGCTCGACGATCAGACATTGAAAAAAGAAAAAGTCAACGAAATAGGTATTATTGAATTTTATTAATCAATATTATTTTGTTAATTTTCATTGAAATATTTCATAATCAATTTTCTAATCGATCAATTTCTATTATCAATCAATATTTACAATTGTTGATATTTCATTTTCTCGCAGAACATCTGATAATTCAATATTAATTTTATCAATCACAATTTACAATATCAACACATCTGCAAAAAAATTGGAATATTTGTATTGATTATCGATATTAATTTAATGTGTCAAAAACTGTTCATTTTTCAAATGTGTGTGAGATAAGATTTGTTTTTTAAAAACAAAACTCAATGGTCAATATGAAATCACGCCTGGTTTCTTATTGCATCGTGAAGGAGTGATAAATCATCAATCAATTAAACTGACACAGTATGAATGTTAGATAATATAGAAATTTGATTTATCTGGTATGGTTGTAGTTGATCTATGGTTACTTTTAATTAACACAATTGCAGACATCCGCAACAAAACAAGCAAAAAATAATGGCAATAATTATATTTATAATGACAGTAGCTGTTGAGAAATATTGATCGATAATAATAATGATAATAATAACTGATATCGATTGGATATATTTGTAGAAATCAATAAAAAAGATCCAGTTAAAAAGGAATTCGTCAATCAGCCCGACCCAAATGTCGAAAGTGGTGCCAATTTCATGCAACGGAAAAATTCATTCAACATTTCCCAAACCCCAGATCGTACGACAACACCTAGCGAAGAGACATCGTCACGCAGTTGCACTTGCACCAAATCGAGTTGTTTGAAATTGTATTGTGAATGTTTTGCTAATGGCAATCTGTGCTGTTCGGGTTGCACGTGTATCAATTGTCGAAACAATGAAAATCACAAAGAAGAACGAGCGAAAATCGTCAGTTCGTATTTGGAACGAGATCCATGGGTCTTCAATTCTAAAATAGGTTATAATTTTTATAATCACAATGACGTCATCAATGATGGCTGTCATCGATCTTGTTTGAATAGTGTGAAGATAAATCTTGTGTTACGAGCCGCACCCAATCATGCAATCATTATGATGACATCATCATCATCACATTTTTTTCTGATCGGGGTCAACGTGAATATTTATTTGTTAAATATGAGATTAAGCTTGAAATGCTGTTAAGAAATTGCCATATTGATTTTCACATTCTCTTCATAGCCGTACAAAAATGAATGAGAAAATTATTTGTATTGATTTTCTTTATTTCTTGTTTAGTCAATCTAATGTTGATTATTATTTCATTAATTCGCCATTCTAATATTGATTTATAATATCAATCTGTTATTGATCAACTGTAGAGGTGAAATAATCACCATTGATTATTGATTATTTGATCAAAACATTTATTGATTTATGCATTTCAAAATTTTTGACACTGGTTTCTGGCCTGTCAATAATTCGTACATTTCACATAACAATTTGATAGAAATAAATACATAAACCCAATTGTTCATATCTTCAGAAAACAAAGATGTCGGCAAGAAGCACAGTAAAGGCTGCAATTGCTTGAAGTCGTCTTGTTTGAAAAATTATTGCGAATGCTTTGAGGTTGGATTTTGAATTTTCATTTGTCTTTTAATCCAATTGTCATACGGTGTAGAACAAGGTGTTCTGTTCGAGTCTTTGTCGATGTCGCATGTGCTATAACAATGAAGAGCACACCCAACATAACAACAGAGATGATACGAAGTGAGTTGCAAGAAAAATGGCGTTATGAAAATGTTATTAATTAATTTGCTCGTTACAGAATTTATGCCTCTTCTCATACCAGTGAATCGCTATCGGTTTTGTCGGAAAATTCTCCGAGAGACGTGAACAGGAAAAGAAAGAAAAGCTCAATGAAACCCAACGAAATGTATGAAGACGTGTCCAGTAATGTTAGTATTATCAGTTTTGTACATTAGAAATCCAATTCTCATAAAATAGTTTGATGTTTAAAAATAGTTACAAAATAATGAAAACGTAATCGTAATTTTCAATAAAATAATAAATGAAATTTGTCTACTTACAAATTTAATAAGTAGAGTAATAGAAGCATTTTTTGATTTTTCCATATGGTATTTTTCGTCGTTGAAAAGTACATCGATTTATTGATTAATACAATTTTGAATTAAATTTTTTTCTGAAGAATTCTTTGAATTTTTCCTTTCATTTAGGAGTTGCGCACCTAAGAATGTTGATATTGATTTTAATTTTTGTTCGAATTATAGATTTAATATTTGTATTAACTATGAATGTATATATCGATTAAATTTGTTTTAATCTTTTGTATTCTATTGTGTTGCAGTATTGATTTTTGAATCATATCAAATATTGATTTAAATATTTTTTTCTACTCTTCTGATTGAAAAAAAAACGGTGTGTATGGTCGATGTCAGTTATTGAGTTCAGAATTACTACAATTATTGATTTTCATTATCGATTTCTTTGCTATTGTGGTAGCAATTACAGACTTCCAAATCGATTTTAATCACTAATGAATTCAATACTGGTTTCAGTATTGATTTTTAGTTTCAATTAGTGATTTTAATCCCACTTTTATTGAAAATTATTAATAAATTTTTTGAAACTATTACCAAAAATTTACTTTCATTATCACACATAGATATTAGAAACCAATTTTTCTCGATATTTGTTTCTCTTTCGTCTAAAAAATGCTTCTATTATTAGTTGTCACTGTCAGATACATTCACAAATGATATAAAGTTATCATGTTGTACCACTAGAATATTCTACAGGAGTCAGAAGATGAAATTCATTCTAAACGTTGTCAGTTGGATTCGGAAACGGTCTCAATCGAAAACGACAAACGCAGTAATCGAAGTATCAATTCAATGGAGATCCCTCCTGTTCTCCCGCAAGAAGATGATTTCACGGAAGAGGAGCTGGCGCTTATGGTGAAATTTCGTGAACAGAGATCGGAAAAACCGTCCAGTGTTAAAATGGAATGCATTTCACCTCCAGCACAATTCTCACAAGCGAATCCAAATCCCACAAGCACCGTTCAAACATCCAACCCAATTGTAACAACCACATCTCCAGTCATTAACATTCCAGCTCATCTTGACTCGAACTTATTATTGACTTTGTCTAAATCTTTAGCTGTCGCCAATTTAGGTTTAAACGGATTGAATGTGGTTAATACAACTTTACATGATGTGGCAAAACGGCCCAGTGGCATTGATCTATTAAGCTTGCTTGCAACCCAGCAATTAATGGTGTCGCGGCAGTCTACTGAAGTTCCTAATTTAAACTGCATAACTGTACCACCAAACTGCAATCACGTTATCCCAATTAATCTCACTCAAATGCCACAACCTTGTATCACTCAGATGGCCCAAATGCCATCACCGGTAATTACCCAATCAAGGGTTATCACCACTTCTCCAACTTCCGTTAGCAGTTCTATTTGTCAATCTAAACCCAAGCTCAGTACCGAAGATTATGTACGAAAACACATTGAAGCAGCTGAGAGAGCTGTGCGTGCTGATTACATGCGTAAAGATAACTCGAGCTATAAAAAACCAATAACAAAGCAAAAAGTAAAAATCGAACCTTTCCCGTTGACTCCAAAACCGCAATCTCTTAACAATATCAAGCCGGCGATAGGAAATAGTTCTGTCAATAATGATATTGGTAGAGTTACCGTTAGTCAGTCTCCAATATTCGGTAAACAAACTTTCGAGGAATCTGTAGCCATAAGTTCAAATTGTCATACCATGTCTCATATAGCCAATGGTCGAACAAATGGCAGCACAGAAACTACACCCATAACTACTTCTCCGGTTTCCACGGATACCAACCAACCTATTCCTAATTTGGCACTCTATAACTGGATTTCCGTACCAACGGCCACTCCACAGAATCCACCAGTTCTACACACTGTACAAATGAATTATCAACCTAATACCCAGGCTGACAATGATCAACTCACCAAAACACCGACTACAGATGCCAAACCGAAAGATAAGCATACCGCCAGGAATAAAAATAAATCTTTAAGGCAATCTCTTCAGTCATTGCGTTCTGAAATTAGATCGCTCAAATTTCACATGCGAGCCGATCAAAGCCGACTACGGCGATTAGAAAAAAACATGCATATGTTACGAAGTCAGATTGGAAAATAATTTCGCACCAAACATTTATGTCCATTTGTTCTTTGAGATTGTATCATGTCTGTATCAGTGCGATTTGCTCATCATTTATTGTACATATTTTTGATATATTGATGAGAATAATGCCTTATTTTGTTAGATCGTCTTTTTCATTTTGATGATCTGCAACTTGTTAGCATTAGTTGTATGTTAGTGAAATATTTCTAACTAGTTAAATTTTACACTGATTTGTATCTACTCATAACAGGCAGTAGTAGAAATATTACAAGACTTTCTTGGAAATCATAAATATTTTAATCAATTTAAAATCAAATTGCCTTAAGTAGAGATATCAAAATGAAATATTTTAAAATATTTAGGATAATTAATGATATTCTGAAAAAAAATTTGTTTTGGTATCATAACAATACTTAGAATTTAATTCTCTGTTACAGTACAAATTAATTATTTCGAAGTATGGAAAATATCTGTTTTATAGATGTATTCGTCAATATTTATGATTTCAGAACATTTTTTATAATTTTGGAATTTTTTTGGATGTCATCTAGAATGGTAAATTCATGCTTTTATATATTTATACCAAAATTTAATGAAACATGAATCTGAATCGCAATATTTTTGCATCAGTATAGCCATTGCCCAGAAGGGAAATTACAATTCATGAATCAATTAATATCGAAAGCATAAAATGAAGAAAACCTTAAACATAAATCTCGAAATCGATTTGTGTATTTGCCAAACATTTAATTCTAGTGTGGTCTCAATCAACCAAGAAAACAAACCAAGTTGAATCATCCAGTATCATTTGTTTTGAGATGCGCGCCTGCCTAATTTACCGATAAAACATTTTGTACAGCAATATCTTTAACCGCTTTGTACAGCGATAATCATTTGACATTTAATGGCTTACATGACAATCGTCCCTATTGAAAGTCTTTCTAATGAACACCAATAAGCATCCTACTTTTTAACAGGTCATCTTATGACGTAACCAAGTTAATGGAAAACAAAATTTTGTTTGCCAATTCTTTGGTATTTCTGTAAATATAGTTGTTTTAATATTTTATCAAAATCTGAATGAAAAGCTTTATTTGTAAACTCCATGAATCACCAATTATTGATTTAAAAAAATCTCAAGATAAGGATTCGTGTAATATTATTGCTTTAAATGATTTATTGTGCTATATTTATAGGTTAATTTAGATTACAAGAGATTATCATTTGCATTGTACCGACATTACAATCGATAATAGATTTGTTTTATAGATGATTTTATAATAAATTCAAAGAATAAGATTTTGACATTTGGGAGATGGTAATTAGATAAAGATTCTAATAATATTTTTTTCAAAACAGCTCATTACCATGGAAATACACTAAATGATATGTTAGTTGTCTGATAGAAGAGCAAAAGTAGCAATTAACTGAACAAAAGATTCTTAATAATTTTTCGTATGTTTTAACAAAAAAACTAATAAAATTATTTTACAGTGTATCAAAGTGGTAATCGTTGCTCAATTAATTGGATAATATATTAATAAAATTGGTAAGATACATTAGTATGAAAATTAATAATATGAAGCTGGTGAAGATAATTAACCAATAATAAATAATTAGTGATTTAGTTGTTGTCTTATCGATTTGAAATTGTAAATCAGAATCTTTTGAGGAATTGTAAGAATTCAAAAATAAGAACAAGTCGATTCAGTAAATAAAATGCCACTTAAATATCATATAATATTGGCATTTAAATGTCAATGTAATCGATTTCGGCTATCGGTGTGCTGAACATTGGGCTTACTACACTCGATGGCGCATAGAAACAACCACTATAAATATGGTTGACAAAGCCAGAAAAAAGACAAAATTAGGATTTTCGAAACTGCTAATTTTTAATTTAACAATAACCATATTATGTCTCGATGCCGGTATTTTTCTTGTATGCACTGTTTTTAACACTATAGCTTACATTCCAATCAAATTTTTGTAATCATACCTATTATTACACCTAGGAAATATCTCTCATATTTTGAATAAAGCTTAGCTATGTACATTTTTACAACCTACAAATTGAAAGGAATCAGATTATCGGTGGCAACATTAATATTAAATAAAACTTGAACCAATAACAAATAAAAGCGCATTAGATTTAGTAAGTTAAGAACATAAAAGAACTCTGCATAATGCTAAAAGCACAAAAAGGAGGAAACTTACAATAAACATCCGTTTTTAACATGAAACACATGTACAAGGGGATACACACCGAAACTTAGACAGGAGAATTAAAATGCATGAATTACATGACAAAAATCCAAATTTTGGAATAAAAAAGCTGAAAAATCACCCTCCTTCAAGAAAATCTGTATTTGGGAAAATGATGTTCAATTTTAAAGAAAAAAATCTAGATCAATTTATGTACTGAAGTTCAAAATAAACATATTATTATCGAAGCCTCTATGTAGAATATGGGAAAAAAGGTACTCCAGACAGTAGCAGAAGTGCAGATCTTTTCGAGAAAGGAGAGCAATTATACTCCAAATAAACAACGAAAATAATGCAGGATCTAACTTGAAATAATAAGAAAGGAGAAAATACATGATTCAACAAAGAAGATGCATCAGAACTATAGCAAACTGCCTGAAAGATGATTGAAATAGGCCTTAGGGAAGAACATACGAAAAAGACAACATGAATAAATTTTCTATGCATTTATTGGTTATACACCTCAAAACATGTACAAGCTCAAACAAAGTATGAAAAAGAATTCATACTGTGCTCAGAGGCAACCGAACAATTCAATCAAACAAGGTTATCGCCAGTAATTGCAAACATCACTATCAGGTAAAAAAGACTGCGCGTGTAATTAAAGAAGAAAAAAAAATGCAGAAAAACGCGCAGGCACAAAACGAATTATCAATGAAAAATAGGAAATTAATTACCATGCATCAAAAGGAAATTCGGTTGAAGAAGATGGAATCAAGTAACTCAGACAAGAACAAGACCAGATCATTATTGGAAGCGAAGACAAATAGGTTTTGCTAGCAATAAATTGGGGTAATACACTAACTCAAGTAGACATAAGAAAATGAACAGATTTATTAAAAGGGCTCTAACCCAATATACTTAAATCATCCATAAGCGATGAAGAGGTAAAAAGCCTATTTAGTGAACAAATATACATAAGCATATCAGTGGATCAGCTCAAAGACATGATCCCATTCCTAGTCACATAACTGGTAGAAATTGCCACATACCGCATCGAAGTGCATTTACCTCTACCTCGGTCACATTTTATAACTTCTCACATTCTAGAGAAAGACGTCCAAAATAAAAAATAATAAAGAAATATATAAATAAATGTATCTTTAGTGCTCACAGTATGGACGAATCACGTGAATGATGAAGAATATTTAATACGTATACAAGTAATCACAAACCAATAGTAACAATTAACCTAGGTGACATACGAGCAGGAAATTTCGGTTATGCCACGAAAATGCAATTTCTTATCAAAGTAGTAGAAGAAAAAACACCAGTGGTTATTCCGCTAATCACCGAAAATAATGAGCTAGCATGATTGCAACAGCTGAGCACATGCGCTGACCGTTTAAGAGAATTAATAACCCAGACCAAAAATTAAACCCAACCAAAACATTAACATCCGCAACACGCGTCTGTTCTCGAAGAAGGCCCGCAGAAGCCATTCAACCAATTCACGCAAACTATATAAGCAATATCACAAGCATATCAATGATCTAATAGAGACTTCGGCTAACCCCGAAATCAAGAAAGTGTCTAGAAAGATTGCTGAATTATCTGGAATCTCATTATTATCAACACATGGATATCGAAACAGAGGAATGTATACCTAAATTACAGGAGATAATTAATAGACAAGGGTTTTAATATCCGAAGCAAATGATTTTAGAATTAAATACAGATAGTCGATAAAGTGTTAGAATAATTTGTTTCGTAAGAAAAGTACTAACGATCCATAAACAACCCAAATACAGTTCAATGAGACTGTCGATGAACTTTCTGGAATTGCAAATCAAACATTGGAAGCTTATATAAAAAACTAAAAGTTTTTCGACTCAATTAAAGATTCATTACAAAAAGAGTAAGAATAGAAGGAAGCACCTTACATACCCTGATCGAATCTTTACTCATCTCGGGGTAGTAGACAAAATAACCCATTAATCTATTAATTTCATCACGTATTTCGCAGTTAACATAATGAAATAAGTAACCAAGCTTTTAAATATTATCACCAAAAGCACAAAAGAAACCTTAATGAGCTAGATTTTAACAGTACAAAGATCGGGAATGCTGAATAGCGACATCAGTTTTACGATATTATTGTGCAACAATATCTACACCATTAATTCAATTACTACATTAAAATATCTCTTTACAATGTGACAGAAGAACAAATATTTATCAAGCTCAAAGCGATACTAATTTCAGAAAATATATAATCAGACATCCCAATATGACTAAACAATTCATCATCATAAACGATGTAAGTGAAGCATGGGGACACACAGATGACCATGGCATCAAATGTGCTACATAGAGAACACGTAAAAGTCATGAGAAAATCTAAGTAGTATTCTAACTAGAAGTAGTATTTTATACAGCAGAAAAGTTTGGAGATTTCATCTATGCACACCAGATGCATGTCTTAACGGATCATAACAATTTGATAATAGTGCTAGAGTAGTTGCAAGAAACAATTTTATTGCAATATCACCATGGAACATTATGAGGATCTCAATCTTCCAGGAAAACGAGATATCGAATTTATCAAATATATTACTGGGAAAGACTTAAAACAATAGTATATCACGTGAAAAGTGTGTCAGACTCGACAAAACATGAAATAAATTTAAAAACATAAATTTAAAAATAAATTTAACCAATATTTGCACCAAGTGCACCTACGGAAAGGATGGCAATAGACACAGTTGGAATACTTTTTCTGACTAAAATTAGCAAGAAATACAGTCGCATTTATTGACCATTTAACAAGATGGCCTGAAGCATAAGTAATTGCTGACAAAAGGCAAGCATAATAGGCAAACTGTTTATCTAGGCAATAGTATGTCGATATAGAGCACTACAAAGTTTATCGACACACAGATACTGAACTTTTCAAATGAAAGAAGCCAACAACAAAGAATTCTAAATAACAAAGCTAACCACTGGCAATATAAAGTGTTTGTGGGATTTATTCGTGAAACATATAATTTAAGAACTCAGCTCAAAATGATTATCATTCTTATATATTTATAGAAATGTCATTAAATCCAATCCAGTACAGGATATTCATCGTTTTATCTAATGTATCTCAAACATAGTAATATACAGAATGTCTTAGAAATAATTCAAAAATAATATGAATAAATAATACTATGGATATAATGAACGAAAAATTCAAAGAACAATGACAAAGAGCTAAGTTAAAGATAAATTTTGCTCAAAAATAAATGAAGAATTTTAAGATTAAAATGTTAAATAACTCGGACTTAAATTTGGAGATAAAATAATATTAGAAATCAAGACAAGAAAATGGATAAATAAACTTGATATAAAGAAATAATGTTATATTCAATAAATAAAAGTAAAATAATTCACATGGATTCAAGCAAACAAATATTGTTAATATAATCGTAGAAAAATAATAACTCCAACAGTACAAATATTTTAAGACATCAAACAATTTGGAATCCGTCTAGAAGGCATTTCTTGTGAAACTTATCCACGGAAAATAATCGAGACATTCAAGCGTCATTAAAATATATACTGGCAAAACATTGTTAGGATGGGCGATAAAGAACTTCAGTTAGCCATATTATTAAATCTATAATAAAGTATTTCAAACAAGATAATGTCTATCTTAAGATTATGACATAAACAAGCGACCTGCAGAATTATTTAAGTAAACAAATTTTTTAGAACTAACCTGTCTAGTTACCTATGTTATGAAATTTTCCTCAAATTTGGTATCAAATGTCTTCTTTGATGTTATTGACAAATATATTAATATAATAAAAATGCATTAAAAATTACTACAAATAATTTGATTCTACAATTGTCAAGATGTTTTGATTTCTAAAATTGACATTTCAGACTCTCGAGAAAAGGATTCAAGTGTACCCAAATAAGTGGTCGGATACCCTTGTGGTTAAAAAATAAAAGTTGGGAGAATCAAAGATAAAAGAATTACACGAACTTTGAAAAAGCTATTATATAAAATGTTAAAAGTAAATTTCTACGAAAGAAACAATTTAGAACTTTGATAACCGCAAATAATTATACTTGATTAGAATGTTTTCGTTGAATAAATAGATTCGATAAAATTAATGTACTCAAAACTTACTCATGTTTTCTTCGTAATGTAATTCATATAATTAACTCTACGTTATTTATAGTATATATGTCATCACGTATTTAAGCAATTCTAACAAAATGTGTTCTTGTAAACTTTTATTTGACTAACACATTATTTCCAAGAATAATTGAGTGTAAAAAATAAAATCTCTAATTTTGAGTGTCTCAGTGATGTGAAATGACAGCTACCATTTTACAATTAATATAACTATTGAATTACGGAACCGATTTTGGTGAATAATATATCAAATTGTAGTGATATGATTTCAAGAATTTTAAAAATGAAAGTTTTGAAATAATCAACTATTTTCAATCTTTTCTATCTTATAATTGATAAATTTGTAAATGTACCTTATAACCAAGAAATTTTTAAGAAATTTATGCAAATTTAAAATAATTTATTAATTTAGTTATCTAACATGCTAGATAGATATTTTTTCAATTCAGGAATAGATAATCTGATAAGTTTCGTATTGTGAGCTGTTAAGTTGTACTTTTCCACATTATTTGGTAAGTCTCTAAGAGGGAACCACTTGATATATTCGATTTCATTGGAAACTAACGGTTTCAATTCAGTACTCATGTCAATATTCCCTATTATGTAATAACGATTTTTCATACCATATTGATGAAGATCAAAATATTGATCTGGTTTAATTTTATCTGAGATATCAATACCAATTTCTTCAAATGTTTCTCTAATAGCTGTATCGACCAAATCTCTATCGCTATCATCTACTTTCCCACCAGGAAACAATAGAAATTCAGAAAATTGATTCTTTGTCAGAATTACATTTTCTAGATTCGAATCTAATAATATGACTTTACATCGTGGAACTTTAGAACGATTTTTAATCCATTTATCATATTCTTCGATGACATCCAATCCTTCTGGCAAAATATGAAACAAATAATCTTTAATTTGTTTGACAAATTTTCTCATTCCAATTTTTGATGGTTTTTCATCTATATTATTTAAATCAATATGGTACCAGTACATTCTCTCCAATTTCCCAAAGCATTTCGACATGCTAGTATTATAAAGTGTCACATCCGATAAAAATCGAACAAATAATTCATCTTTCATCTCGTCACTGATTAATTTCATGATTTTATAAATAAATAAATTGAAATTTATGAAATTTTCTTGAGTAGAAATGCTTTTATACTTAATTATTGAATATTAAATGAGGAAATTGTTGCTAAATAGTTTCCTCTATCGATTTTCCTTGTTTTTATAATTTATTATTCTAGTAATAATACCTTCGATTTTTACAAATTAGCTTAAAAATCATTCACCATATTTAATTTTCCCATGATTTACTCAATTCAATCCTTGTTGAATCGAAACCGTGTTCGGAAAACCTTTAAAAATAGTTTGGGCTTTGTCTGAAAGTGTGAGTTCCCATTTTGTTAAGTTTATGTATGAAATCATAAATACAAATCATATCCATGGTCATAACAGTGTTTTCATTCAAATAATACCACTATTATGTTGATTATGTCAAAATTTACGGCTGAAATCCTTGCCAGAGACCTAAAATGGATATATACACCAGCCTTTAAATAATATATTATTCTAAAATCCAACCAAGGTTGTCTAATCAACGCTCTTTGATTCGGCAACATTTTACGATAGTGTCATACCAACAGTAAAGAGCAAAAGTTGACGTCATATCCTCAATTTATTTACATGTTTATTTTTATATAATACTTCTTCATTCGCTTCGATATCTTCTTTTACTTATATAAAAAGTAAAATAAATTCATATAAAATTAAATTCATGTTATTAATATTTCACAACAAAAGAAATTTAGTTTTTGCATTCAATTTGATAAAGTCTGAAAAAGTTCTCACAATTTTTTTCCTATGAGATATTTAAATTCATTTGTTTTTAGATTGAAACCGTGTTAGCAGAATGGCCATTAAACTTTCACAATACTTTAATATAATAAATGGATTATTTCATTGTAAAATGGGATATTGTAATGAATTAAATGACAAAAAACTTTTTTTGATGGTTGTAAGCAAACTGTTCTTTCAAATGCAAACCGATAAATATCTTAATAATCGGAAAATACAAATATTGTACAAATGCGATACGTATAACGTGAAATATTAAGAAAACTTTCTTATATCTATTCTGTATAGCTGATTGTGGTAGATGGATATTAAATCCAGAATAGACATATGAATATTAAACTCCAGAGGTTCAATAAAGAATTTAGCATTTTAGTATGTAAATATTATGAAAAAATTAAATATATTCAGTAAAAACATCTTTGGTTTCCATCAAAATTTATTTTATCAAATTTTATTGATTCAAAAGTCACGCGTTTTTTCTAAATCTTTAAACAAATCTAAGATTTATCTAACTTATTCAATAGAAAATATAGAAAGCTAGGAATTATATGTTATTTCTAATACACAGTGATAACTTTGCATAATATACTTTCAAACTTCGTGAGTTTTCGCCTGAATGATTGGTGAGAGTGTATTTTATTTTTTCTATTTATTTACAAAATAAATACCAATGAAGTAATAGGTTTTTTAGCAATTCTATTTAGTACATCTGTAAAAATTGTCTTGCTAATTGAATTAGATTTCATACCTAAGGCATTACAATTAGACTGGGTATGAATTATAATGGAAGACAGACTAAGTATTGTAAAAGAGTAAGATTAAATAATTAAATTAACCAATAAGTGGAGGCGATTATTTTCATTTATTCAATCTTTCCTATATTTGCACAGTAACGTTATATATATAGTAACGTGATTAAATAAATAAACGGTGTTTGTTTAAATATATTTGATTGGAGTATTAGTGTAGTTTTTTCAAATAAATATTATGCCTGATTGTACTTATGACTTGGTGACCACTCCATACAAATCAACGCAATAACAAGGAACCAGCAGAGGAAACAGTTATCAGAGAGGTTGCCGAAACAAGCTCAAGAAGCGCTCAATTTCAATATACGAAAATTCGATGTCAGGAATTCAAACGAGGCCGCAAAGTGCATGCAAAATACCGAGTAATGGTTATTAATTAATAATCTCAGCCTGATTAGCGCATTCGACTTACTACTTACGGACGAAGCAGGCATTTTTTAGAAAAAATATAAATCGGAAAATACCACAGAAGAATCAGCTAAATCGTGGTTTGAAGATACATTTACAATCAAAAAATTGATAATGGATATGATTTTCGAACTTGCAAGTGTTCAACAATCTGAGAGAGAACGGTTTGCCACCTTCGAGATAAGAGTTCACAGATTGGTCGAGGCTGTGATGAATTTCGGATTGAATCAAGATTCCATAGTGAAAGATATTATCAGCAAGAGAACAGGATCGAATGGATTAAAAGACGCTCTTGCCCTGATACCAGACATGTCTATCATAGAAGTTAGAAGTGCTGCAAAGATGTTCGAGAATCGAGAACAAAGGGTACAGCGAGATTCTCAAGCAGTCAATACAATTCGTAGAGACAGCTATGTTCAAGAGCTAAAAACTGGATATAGCAACCTGTGGAATAACCAGTACAAAAAGGAAGGCAACTAGTCTAGTAATTATAAGCCACATCATGCTATCAGAACACGGAACCCCGAGCCAATAGCTTTAGAGCAGAAGTTTGCTTCAGGTAGAGAGAGACAGTGTATTCGATGAAATACATGGCCAAGAAACTTTACAATAAGTGTCGATGCATACCAGATCCAAAAGGAGAATGATTGCGTGGAGACAATTGCGTCTGCTGTGGAGAAAGCTGACACTACAGAAGCCAGTGCCCCTTAAGACACAAATGTTTAATATGCGAACAAAAAGACTATCATTTCAGATCATGTCATCTAATACGAGGTACTTGATATAGAGTAGAAGGTAGAATTTTATGTATTCAAGACGAAATCAAGGAGCAATTTGAGCCAATTGAAAACCCAGTAATGCAGGAGATAGAAGATCAAAAAATAGACAACAACTCCGTCGCTGCATTTCGTCGATGGGGTTGAATCAATAGATAACAAGAAAATTCGAAGTGGAACCAGACGTGAAGAGATGTTTAAGAAGGACGATGCTAGGGTATGGAGTAAAGTGTTGATCAACGGAGCTGAAGTCGAAATGTATTGGGATTCGGGAACATCTATCACAGCGATGACCGAGAACTATTGGAAGAAGGTGGGAAGCCAAAAATTGCAGGATAGTTTGATTACGCTTAGTGGAATGTTTTCAACGGGTGCCGAACGCCCTCTGGGTTATTCAGATGTCATTGCCGAGTGGAAAGGAAAGAAAAGAAAAATTAGGGTTGTGATAGCAAAGGAATTTGTCCCGATTTAATTGGAGGTGTTGACACGATGAATGCATTCGGGATTCAGCTGAAAGAGATAGTCACAATCGATTCATCACAATTTAAAGACAAATATACAGACGAGGAAAGATCGAAACACGCAATCTAAACGATAAAAACTGGGAACACGGGAAGAATTGGAACACTGATCGAAGAATACGGAAATATATTCATGGCTTCGAAATTAGCTCTAGGCAGAACCACCTTATTTGTTCACGATATTATAATTACCGGAAATCCTATTTCGCAGAATCCCAGGTTGTAGCCATGCACTTAGAAGCAAAAATTGAAGACATGATGAAAAACCTGATCGAAATAGGAGTAAAAAGACAATGCAAGAGTGCTTAGAATTCATCACTGGTCATCGTAGGAAAAAAGGACGGATCGATCCGGATGTGTGTGGATTATCGAAGACTCAATGGAGTGACCGAA
>JBBMOY011655846.1:0-26283 GCA_037951405.1 Platydemus manokwari | reverse complement strand
GACAAATGTTATAGCTTCTGATGGAGAATACTTTGATTAATGTTACTATGCAAAATGTACTTTAAATAAATAAATATTTTTCAAAAAAAAACCGAAATTTTAAGGTTATACACCTAATAATTCAAAATGTTTTTAGAGAATTTAATTAAATAAACTATATAGATTTTTGCAATACACTCAGCAATATTAAAAATTTTATTTTAAGACGTTTTTCCTTAACTTTAGCCAATAATTTTTGTTAGCCACTATTATTATAAAAACCACACATTAAAAACGAACTGAAAAGTCAAGCCACCCAAAATCTATTTATATACAAATATATAAACAAATAAATTTAATTTTATATGAAAATGATTTGATATTAAATTAGAATCAAATTTGAATTAAAAATTTAATTCATTTAAAATATCTCACATCTCCCTTTCTTTAAAATCTTGGATTTTTTTAATTTTCTCTGCATCGAATACTCTACATATTTCATTACTCGAAAACTCTAATTCTTCTATGTGTTTATATCTTATTTTATTTCTACTTTTATATCCCTTATTTATCTTTTCTACAACTTCTTTTATCTTTCTTATATCTTCTTCATATGTTCTCAATATAGTCTCAGTATTTTCCTTCTTCTTTTCTATAATTTTCAGTCATTGACCTTTTCCGAATTGAATCCAGATGCATGGTCACCATGTGAGCCACTTTTATTTTACAAACCACACATTAAAAGGAACTGAGAAGTCAAGACACGAAAAATCTATTTAAATACAAATATATAAACAAATAAATTTAATTATATAAAAATATGATTTTATATAAAATAAGAATTAAATTTGAACAATCAATAAGGGTATTAAACATTGATCAGGTCAATGGAATAACTGGAATAAAGTCTGATGAAAAGTTCCCGAATATATAAACCAAATATAAATCATTCGATTTAAACATTTAAACAAGAAAGTGACAAAGAAATTCCGAAACACGAGAAATGACAAACTAACGAATCAATGATGTACTTAAAATTTTATACAAAATAAACAAAACGTATTGATAAAATATTTTTTATCTAACAAAGAAAACCCGGCAAGGTTCAATATTTGCCAATAATACACTAAATCAATCAATATATTTGGTTTGCAGCTTTGTGTTTGCGTATATAAAAACAAAAAAATAAAAATGAAAAAAATAATATAAAGACCTGTACCGCCAATGCCAAATCTTTTAATTTAAACAAAATAGTAGGTCATAACTCAGTACATATATTACTGCACAATAATTCTCGAGCATATTATTCCTGTGATTATTTCCAATCAATTATAAGTTAAAATTTATCCTGTTTAAATAAAAGATTAATTTGTTTTAATGATTGGAATTAAAATATAAATGATGTCGTCACTTTTCTTTTCCAATGCGCTCTTTATTAAATGGTAGCGACTAATAATTCCTATTAGAAATTTACAAATCCCATTAATCGAACACATAATCATAAGTAAATTCGAAAAAATATTATCGATGATGTTTGGTGAAAGGGCTTCAATAAAATTTTAAACAATAATCGATTATCATGCCCAAATTTTTGCAGATTATTATAATTCAAATTAAATATATTAATAAAATTTTCTTTCAATAAGCAAATTCTTTTAAACATTTTATCCTATTTTGTTAAGCATAACTTAGAGACCTAAAATCAACATCCTCTCACTGGTTTTTTCCATAGGGTGTATGACACGTTAAATGTCACAATCTATCATTATTATTTGCATTTGGTAATATTGTTATTGAAACAATGATTCTAAACCTTTAGATTGAGTATTCTAAATTATTTTGATTTTAATGATGGCTGGTACTGATTAAAATATATTATTCTATCAATCTAAAGAACTTATCTATTGATTTCGGTTTATTATATTATAAAGCCAATCAATTGATGTAATTTATTTTATCATCTATTGACTCCAATTATTGGTGTTAATATAGTCCTTTACAAGACCTAACAATGGTTTATGTACACAATAACCTAATATCATTTAGTTATTACCACTCATAAATTAACTTAATAGTTCGAAACAAATTCATAAATGGTTCTTATGCTGTCAACCAAAATGTATGAGCTTATTCAGGATTATGAGTATCGGTCAAAATGTTTGACAAATCACTTCAGCTAATCACGAATAAACACCGAATTAGTGAAATTCTCTGCTTGAAAAAGCGTAATATTAGAAATAAGATCAGTCTTTTGTGCCACAGGCACACTCGCACACCAACTCACGTGATGTATAACACTGGCCATTGAGCATTTCGGTCATCGATTAGAGGCTTGAATGGTGACTTTGTTGAAAACCCCCCATACAGTTTCGACAGGAATTGCCTTAAAGGGATGTGATCAGTTTGTAGAATGTAGGTCGATGTGATTGGAATTTACGATTGAGGCTGAAGTTCGATGTCCAAGACTCCTTCATTAACGGATATACTATAGGGAGTTTGTGATATTGTGGCAGTTGTCGTTTGATTTAGAGCCACATCATATATGTTAATATCATGCTAATAATCTGATATGGATTAGAAGAATAGTTAGGATGGTATGAGAAGTGAAATGGGATTAGATTGCTTTTCCTTGTTAATCATTATCAGTCTTTGACACCGTTTAATACTGAAGTTGTATTAAACTTTTATTCGGTTGGGCAGAATCTTTCGCACATAATTGAGAGATGGTAGTTTGTATAGATTGAGCTTGAGTAGTAATGCAAATAGGCTGTTTTGAGCCTAAATTGTTGATGTCAGCTTGGAGAATTTTGGAGCATGTCATGCAAGATCACAGGATATTCATTTGAAATCTGAGATCGTGTTTTTTTGCGGTGCCTTCAACGGTCGCAATTTGCGCAATAAATCAGATAACGGCAGTATGATTTCATAGGCTGTCATTCCGAATGAGCTGGTCATTGTTTTGTGGAATTAATCTTTACAGAAATCACAGTTGCATTTAATGTTTTCCAGGGCATGAAATACACTTGTGAAATCTGAATTGCATAATTTGCTTTGCATAACAGAACGTCTTGGAAAACAGGTATGTGTGGAGTCAGGAAAAAACTTTGACAGAGTTGTTCGTGCATTAATTGCATCGGCATTGTAGAGTTTAGTAAATCTCGTTTAGTGTACCGTGTTTAACCTTTTGGGACTGCCTTTTTGTACATTTGGAGAGCTCGACATTTGCTTGATCGGATAAGAACAGGTGATCAATAGACATTGCATATTGTTGACAGTATAGACATCTAGATATTCGGTGTGTATTGAGAGGTTGCTGATGTTTGGACCAGTAATGCGCTTCTTGGCTGAATTTCATATATTTTCAAGAAGTGGGGTTTAGGATTATAAAGTTTAGACTGATTGATTTAGTAAAATCATCGATTGAACAATTTAACTGCAGCAAGTATTGGAACAAGAGTAAATATGAGTTTTATGGCCTTCTGATACTGTTATTAGTGTCCGGATGTTTGTATAGCAATTCAAAGAAGGCTCCAAAGACCACAAGATCGGCAATATCTTTATGTTTATTATGAGAGCCTAGAGAGTGGTCAGCACATCTTACTGATAAGAGACAAATTTCATCGATAGCAGACAGTAATTATTATCGATAGGAAGGCATTGGTCTGCTGATACAGGGTTATATTATTTGGACTGACTCGGTATTATGTCTGTAGTCTTTCAAAAATTTTGGACGAATTTACAAGGTTATCATTTCATAATTTTAAAATTTTGTGCGCATTTTTGATGATCTGATCTCAAATCGATGTTAATGGGATGTTATTAGGTTGATACAATGTTCATTAAAATTGTGTTGCGTATTGTCGCACTTTTTAAAATTACTTGCTTTGAACTCACTGTATTTAACCGACGCGATTCTTTGATTTTGGTCACGGATGATAGAAGCAAAGGTCTTCTTTGAAACGGTTCTATAATTAGATTAATAATTGTGATATTCCATTTGATTCGTATATCGCCCAGACGATAATCCAAACAATAGGTCCACCGAAGAACTTGGCTGTTTGCTTGTAAAGATTGAGCCCAATTGTGTTGAGTGATTTCCGATTCCTCAAAGTCAAGTCTGTGTTTTAATCTGCCCAGATAGTCGCGAATTTCATTAATAACGACGAGATAGCGCTTAAACGTAACAAAATCTAACGTCAAGGTTTGGCAACACCATCTAACTGACCTAAAGATTGGAGGAATCCCAATTCCAGTCCGTCACAACACTCTATCCCAATACAGAGACCAGTAGTTGATGAATGAAAAACCGATGCTGAAAAATATTTCCCAAAGTAAAACAGAAGGCAATTTACCCCTCTAACTTTACCACATAGGCAAAGCGAAAAACGATGAACATAGTCTTGGAGTCATTTTTCAATTCAAGGACAAACTTATCCGGTCAAGGATTTTACAACAGTGTAACTACTCTATCGACTTTATTAAAATACATAGAGTAACATCCTTCAGTTGCACCTTGGCATTACAGGCATATAAAAACCATCACCGATGACTGATAACCTATTCAGTCCAACATTCCATTTTTGACCTTTTCTTCTCCCAATCGGAAGGCCTTAGTTCAACACCTAACTTCATACGATATCACTTCTTTTCATGGGCTCATTTCACGCTCGCTTAGGGATCTACTGTGTGGTCAAACTATTCATCAACTCATGGATCATTCGATGCCAATTCAACTCAAAAATTTATTATTTTATACCTGATTTATTATCATTATTTTCTAACTGATTTTAAAATTATAATTTGAGATGAGTTAAAATTTACATAAAGATGCTAATAAATTTGTACACTAATTCAAAATAAATACTTTTATTCCGAGTTATTAAATTATTGTCGATGTAAGATTGTTAGATACGGGTTATATTATATTATTTGATAGAAATAAATAATATTGAATATAATCGATCGGCAATCTAATAAAATTACTTATAAAATATTATGATTTGATTCATAATTGATGAAACAAAATCATAAAATCAAGCCAAGTAGAATTGAATGTCTGTTTTATTTATAAAAGGAATTATAAGAATTTTTTAAACAGCAATAACAGAGGTCCATATGCAATTCCGAACAATAAAATAATCACATTCAAATATATAAATCCAATTTTACTGTATAAAATTGGACCTAAATAATTTCCGATCGAGAAGTTCAGAGCATGGCATGTTCCAATTATTCCACCCATCATACCGAAATTTCCATAATGTCTCTTATCGACAATGATAGCGATTATAGGTGACAAAACTATATCAAAAAGTAATTGTTGATTTACGATGAAACATAAAATGAAAGATATTGACCACCAATTCGGTAGAAAAGCCATACAAATAGATGCTGTTGATTGAAGATATAATGTTATCATTAAAACAATGTGTCGACTTTTTGAGAATTTATTATTAAGAACATTTCCAATAAAAAATCCAGTAATATATCCAACGATATTGAGCAACCATATTACACCTTGTTGAAATTCACTTGAATTGAACCTTTCTCTCATGTATCGAGGAAGTGTGGCCATGTAAATGTGGATAGTGATTAAAATCACTGGTGTTGATGTCACACCAATTAGAAAATACGGATCCTTAAGAAATTGCCATATATTATGTTTCCTTGTGGATAATGAGATATCAGTTGATACTGGATTATTTTTTTCATTAGCATCATCCAATAATGTTTCTTGACAGTTCTTATCTTCTTTTATATCGATGTTTGTTCTATCAGTTATTTCTATATTAATTGGTTCATGTAATCTTGGCTTTTTAATGGATGAATTTTTCTCCATGAAACGAAGATACACTAATAAAGAAATTACAAAAATTGTTTCCAAAATTATACATGAAAAATATGCGAGAAATACCACAGTTTTTCCATAATATTGAAAAACATATCCACCATAAGCCGGCCCTAAGGATGCTCCGATATAATGGCTCAATCCTACTACTCCATACACAAAACCTTGTGTTTTATGTTCATTGTAACGATAAGGAATAAACGATAATACTCCGCAATTTATAGCAGAATTTGCTATTCCTTCAATTATGCGACCCACAATCAAAAGAAAGAATTTATTTCCAAACCCATAGAAAAAAATCGTGAATCCTTGAGATATTGCACCGAATAATAATATATTGATCGATCCAAGTATTTCACAAATATATCCCAACAATGGACCAGCACCGACTTGAACAATAAATTTGATGGCAAATAAAATCGATAATTTCTGATAATTAAAATTGGTGTTTTGTATATCAGAATTCGTCTCATTGTTATCTGACCTTGTTAAGGTTTGGTTCGAAGGAAAATAAATTGCAATCAATGTTGGAAAGATCGGAATTACCAAACTAGTGATGAAACCCAAAGAGAATTTCGGTACAGCCAAAGTTACAATAATAAAAATATCGATTTTATGAAATTTCATTAAAATCTCCAATATGAAAATAAAACCAATATGAAAACAACGACAAAGTATTTGAATGAAAAATACAATTTACTGATAGACGAAATGACAATCAATGATATAAAAGGATTCTATTGTGCTTCAGATTACGTTTTCATAAATAAAATAATGTTATACTATGTCATTGTCGTGATTATTGATTAATAAAGCTTGAATCAATGCCATTCAGCTTTTTTTCTGTAAAATATTTCATTGAAATTCTCATTAATAATACCTTTATCTAGATCAACTTCAAAGTACTGAGATAATTAAATTTAGATCTTATTGTCATTAGTGCATTACGGTTTTAATAAAGGACCACGTGATACAAGAGAATTACTAATAATGTATAAAAGTATTAAATATATATTATGATACGATGTTTTATGTTAACTCTTAGTGGTTCTAGAGGGTTTCAATAACTCATATAATGATGAAGTTACCGTTGAAATCAATTAAATTATCAGAAAATTTGAAGCTCTTTGAATTGATGGTTGAAACAAGGATTGTTCGTCCTGGTATCAATGCCATTATTTAATTTGCTTAGAGAGTAATAACAATAATTTTTGATATTAATAATATTCGTTCATGAAACCGAAAATTGAACAAGTAGCACAAGAACAAGAAATATTTCCCAAGTAGATACTCAAATAGATTCATCCGGAGGAAAACAAAGAACGAAAGCAAATGCATAGAAAAAACTCAATTCCAAGATAAATGACGAATCGGGATACAGCATGCAAAATTGTGGAGGAGATTTTTAGAGTGAGAAACTTTCAAACAATATTTAGTCATAGCACCATGGAAGCTATTTTTTAAAACATTCATTAATTAAATCAATTTCTTATTAATAAAAACAGTCTCCTCCACGTGCTTTTTTCCGATATCCAACTTTCGGTTATTTAGCAGCAATCTGCTTGAGTAATGTGTTTCGCAATTTTCCAATTTTTGTTATTATTTTGTATCTTGTTCAGTTTCTTAAATAACATTATTAATATCAACAATTATTGTCATTACTCTCAAGCAAATCAAATAATAGCATTTATATTGATTGGTTTTAATGTAAGTTTAGTAGCAAACGAATCACTGTAGCAATAGTATTAAAATTTTTCTTATCGTTTATCACGACTATCGTCGTTCAGCTATTTCAGACTTGTGTCCCAATCTTTTCCAATGAATCTAACATTATCAAATTCAAATTCCATTTCAATAATTCATAAATTTGTTAAGTTCGGGCTTTATTGATTTTATTGTTAAACTAAGATTAATCTTATTTGATATCACTTGTGTATATGAGCTCTTGATTAAGGCCACAGATGTAATCTATCTTATAATGATGTTCTTCACCTCGCACAGCCTCATTAAGTGAAGACACCACAGGTGTGGCAGTAGCGATATATTCGTATTAACTTAATTATCAGTCTCAAAATACTTAAACCCTATTTAAACTATTAACTGTGTTTATTACAATGGTTATGAATAATTGACTTTACAGTCCCTATATAATCAAGAACCAAAATTTTATGCTACACATGTTTGTTAAATATAACACCAATACAAGTACTGATTGACATAAAATAAAATAAAATTAGAAATTGATTTTTTAACTACTCTATACATCAAATTAAACTAAAGACGAACTTTACGACTCCTGGATTAAGTTGACGGTTTATAAACTCCACTCTCTTGGAGCAAGCCCGGTTACCTTCGAGGTTTTTTCAGCAACAAACTCGATAATAGGAATAAAATGATACAGTATATATTATAGACAAGTATTTTACAGGCATGGTCTTACTTTGAGTCTTCCAGCAAATGCCGGGCATATACAGGAGTATTGGTCTTCTGCACCAGATGATCTTCTATTGTGTGTCAAATTGAAATTTAAACAATGTGCCTTCTCCAATTGATGTGGAGTATAATGTCGTCTGTGGAACTGCGGGCACCGAAAATAACGGCAGTAAAATTGTGTCCGCGTTGATTATGATTACTGTCTTATAGAGGCAGTGTGAATCACTTTCAGATATTTTCTTGTGATTAAATCTAATTCCAGTGAATTTGTTATTTTATCGATCGAATTTATTCACTAGTGACAAAAATCCTCTCTGAATAAATTTATTAGACAGAGAAAATATCTCTCGATTAAATTTAATCAAATGATTTTTTTATTCTGTGACATGATTTTCATGCGCGAAAATAGATGACAATTTATTTGTCGCTGTTAATGCGCGATATCTTATTGCGTACTAATATTTTATAAATTATTTTTTTATTTTAGGGAATTTCAATGGATTTGCTATTGGTGATTTTATTGGTATTATTATTGTACGTATATATGAATAATAATTATTATAAATATCGATATTTTGCGCAAAAAATCCAAGAGTTGTAAAAACATAAAAATACATGCTGACTAAATAAAAAGTCATATAATAAAAATTAATGGATATTTCGTACGTATTGTCATGCAAATGTATACACATATTTTTTTTCCAATGTGAATTAATTGTTGTAAGTAACTTGTTGGGCCAGAACTTCAACATATTTTTAACATGAAATCTACGATACATATTGTCCTCGGTTCAGTAAAGGGTTATCTTCGTGATGCTTTGTTAAGTGTCCTTCTGATCATTAAATATAGAATTTTTAAATACAAAAGTTTTTCAAAATAAAAATATTTCTTTATTTATAAATTTTTGTCTCTGCTGACAGTCTGGCAGGCGTTTGCGAGTATTGTAACCTTGTAGTATGGTTTCCACTCGACGAGTTTATTCAAATTACTGTACTCTCATCAAAGTGTATGGGTTTGTACTGTGAGCATTAATTAAAATAATTTTAAATAACAACTTTCAAATTACGATTTAAAAGAAATTAATAAATTATAAAATTTAATATCTTTAAATAAAATGTTTTAAAATTTTAAAATTAAATTTTAATTTGATTTTAATTTTTCAAAATAAATATTTATATACATAATCCTAATTGAGATTAAAAATAAAAGATAAAGCTCTCCATAAATTTGTTTGAAAAATGTTTTATTTGTTATTAAATAAAAGTTAAGAAAATCCAAATCATGAGTTCTTTTGTTGACACATCAATAGCGAGTGACGTAGCCGCTACTAACATGTATTATAAAAGCTGATTCATTTTGATTCTGTTGGTCATTGGTAACTGGTTGTTTGTCCTGAATTTTAGGAAAGACTCGTTAAAATGTACATGATCTATCGATGTTTCACATTTCCTTGCATTTTGACTGCGTTCTGTACATGCACTACGGATCGACTCTACGTATGGACTCTACAAACTCATTATTTTGAATACAAGTGTCTCATTCTAGTTTTGGGCATATGGTATTCTTTTAAGTTCCGGCTTAAAAGCATGATAATTTCTTGGTGTTAAACCTTGTTTTTGACTTATTGCAGTGGTTGCCTTTAATTTCATTATTTTCATTGTTGACAACATCTAGATCATTATTAAAATTATTATGATAATAATTATTACAATTTTGATTTTTTAGTTAATTCGAAGTGTGTTTTTGAAATGATAGGCGTGCAGAACACAAGTTTTTGTATTGAGTCATTTTTGAAAGACCCAGTATGAAAAATATCGACAATGTTCAATGAGGTTCTTAGACATTATTATAATTCCATTATTATAATTTAAAGCTAGATTCTCAGTCCTTGAACATATGAGTCTGAATGAAAATTCCATCATGCGATACCTCCAGCAAAAAGTTCAAATTATTCTTGAATACAGACATTATGAAACAAATAATTAAAAAAGAGAGCCTGTATAATTTCAGATCATCAAATTTCATGTCACGTCTATGCTAACAATTACTGAGATAAACAAAAATAGACTCAAATTGATGATCAACGAAACATTGGTTCACAGGTTCCAAATAGGGTTCAACTTCAAACCTCAAATCTAAAAGCAAGTACTAACACGAAGAAATTCATGATGTATAAGGAGAAAATTCCTACAATCAGACTAGAAGAGTATTATTACGTAATATTGCTAAAGGACTAATAATAAATATGGAATGACAGAAGCTGAGGACCTTTGAGTTTTTCAGTGAGAAATTACTATATCATGTTTATTAGGCTGCTACGGTTTGATGTGATCTTAAGAAAATATCTGAAAATCATCATTGGTTTACCGAAATATTGCTCATTGAATTATCTTTATCAAATTTATCAAACCAAATAGCTGTTGTGGACTACGAAACATGACGGAGGAGTATATCATGTAATCAAAACCTCAAGAGTATTATCTACTAACAAGAAAACAATATATTATTAAAATGGCAGCCATATACCCCTTACGCAAAAAATGCTGGACTAAATAACCAAGTTACAACAATCGAAGAGGTATTAGAATGAGTCAATTCTACCAAGTGAAATGAGCAAAATATCGTTGGACAAAATAACAGAGATCATTAAATATGTCTCAAAGAAAATTTGTACCACGGTTTCTTTCATTCTTATCAACCGTGAGATAAAGTTCAAAGTTCAACAAAGCCTTATCATCAATGGTTTTCGTTATGAAATTGGAAGCTAAGACAAATCAAAGAAGATCAATGTACACAAAAATTAATGAAACAATATTTTAAGCGATCATACCAGTTAAACTAGACTAATTAAACCAGAAGTGGATGGTTTAACAGCAACTGAAGTGTTATTAGTCCAATGTGGTCAAAGGTAGTTTTTATTAGGGATCTCTATTGTTGAATTCAGATTTATTCATAGCGCACAAACAGACAACCTTCTCACTCTGAAGTAAAAGTTTACGAGATGTATGACATGCAGACATGCTTGTATGAACCGGAATTGCAAATACACATTTTCAAATGCTGTAAATCATCACACTCTTTTGTACTCTACCGGCACGACAAAACGATGAATATATTGGCCAAGGAAATTGCTATCAATGCGTATTAAAGAGTCCTCGTGGAGAAAGAATGCCAATTCACGGAATCCAAACCAAGAAAGGATCTTCAACTACTAAATCTATGACTATCATAATGGATATAAACTACTCTGTGGACAAACCTGCCCTAATGGATGAAACTGATCAAAAGATTATCGAAAATTTTTTAGACCTCTGAAATGAGATTAAAAAATCGATGCGACTGAACTGTGGAACTGTTCGCTTTTGTTGTAATGATTTTTGGAACTTTGCAAACATAGTTCAATTAAGTAGTTCTAAAGAAACTAGAGATGAATAAGAAAATAATAAATAAAACAGCTCTTGCTTGTATAAAGTCAAATATAAATGCAAACTAACTGCAATGAAGGATAAAAAGAGGACAGCAACAAAAGCAGCTTTAAAAATTAGTAAAGAAGATATCTCCGTCACAACGGTTGGAAGTCGGAGACATAATTGATTGAAATATTGAATTCATTGTATTATTGAACTATCAAATTGTGATCCATGGAACAATTTAAGGAAAAAATCATGTACATCCCATATTTTAATGTATGAATACATCGATTACCAATGTTTATGAATAAATATCTTTGCTAAACAAATTATTTTAGTCAGTCATGAAGACATATTGGGACACCAACATAAGGCAATAAATTATATTTTATACACACCCGATATAGGTAGAAAAATTTCATGAAACAAATGACACTGTTATACAAAAATGTTTAAACAAAATGGTTTAAGACAGGATAATGATAGGTGTTTACTTTTCATCACAAGAGGATTATCAATTTCTATAATGGAAGCTTCTTGTTATCGTGTCAGCTGACCAGCAAACGATTGCTATTCGAAATGGCTTTACAAAAGACTCCATTTTAGTTTCTTCTATTCATATGCAAAATTTCAAGAATGTTGTTTCAAACGTGCAAAACAACCTTAGATAAACCTCTCTAACTCGGAATAGTTTAAAAAAGACAGCCTTTGAAGGTTGTTTAGGAGAACACGTCACATATCGTTCCCTCCAAAAATATTTTCTAATATTTGCGAGTAAGCAGTTTAGATCCACAATTGTTTTTAATCGATGTGTTACCATAATTATTATTATAAAGTGTTTGTTTATATTTTTGCGATTTCTGCTATAAAACTTCATCTTTTAACTGACAGCTTTATAAGATAATATAATGTGCTCAAATCGTACATCAAATTCTAGCATCATATAATAGTACATTTTTAGTACGCAACATTATAAATTAATAAAAGCATTACAATTAAAAAGCTACTCAAACGATACATCAAGAACAATGACAGTTTCATAACTGATAATAAATAGTTTATTCTCTAATATCTAACGAAAAATTCATCAAAACGGTACTCTAAATCGGAAAAATAATTAATGTGGTTTATTTTTTCTTAGATCAATGAGTGTAGTAAATCAAGCACATTTGGGCTCAAACACATTTTACTACAAGGCACAATACTCTCTTTCAATTTACGTACTTGCAATCGCATATCACAGTGTCAGCCATGACAAAAATTTATAAAAATAAATAAAGTACTTTAATTTTGAAAAAACTGTTGTATTTCTATAAATAAATAAAAAATAAATAAAATATTTTAATAAATAAATAAACATGTACTTTATATCGAGAAACAAATTAATTTTTTAAAATCGAGAAATTGAAATTCACAGAATGAAATATAATGTAGTGTTGAAGAGTGATCGACAAGAGCGAGTGAATATTTTTAAAAAAAATTAAACACATAGAAATCAATCAATAAAACTTTTCTCATCCAAAGATAAAAGTAGGACAACTAAATTTTACATTGACCATTAATTAATGGTCATTTATATCCTAGTTGATTTTAAAAAAACATTATATATGACAGATGAAGACATTTTTACATTTTGAAATTCATAAAAATGCCTTTAAATATTAGTTCTAATTCAAAATAATTACTTTTATTCCGATTTATTAAGTCATAGTCGATGTAAGATTGTTAGTTATATAATCCAGTGGTATGAAAACTTTTTAAATTGCTCCTTCATTTTTATTATATTATCTACTGACGCCCCTAAAATCAGATTGTAATAGGTGATATCTCCCATATGAAATATTATTCAAATGAAATAAATATCTTCTTCATAGAAAGATTATTCAAATAATACTTTTTTATTAATAAATAATCTGTAATTCCAGATCTGAAGCTGCAGAATTTTTTGCATCACTTTTCATTAGCCACTTACCCATTTTCCTGGATATAAAATTTTTATAAATGTGCTGTGTTTCAATATTATTAAAACAACAGCAATGAAATGAAGAGTTTAATTCGTACAATAAATTTCTTTCAACAAACCAGAAATTATAACAACTAAATTTTAATTTAGAATTAAAAAATTTAGCGTCCCCAATACAATGTTTCACACCCTCTTAGGGGGCACACACCGTAGTTTGTAATAATCTATACTGATCATATTATATTATCTAATCGAAATAATTAATATTGAATATAATCGATCGACAATCTAGTAAAATTGTTTATCAAATATAATGATTTCATTCATAATGGATGAAATAAAATCCTAAAATCAAGCCAAGTAGAATTGAATGTCTGTTTTATTTATAAAAGGAATTATAAGAATTTTTTAAACAGCAATAACAGAGGTCCATATGCAATTCCGAACAATAAAATAATCACATTCAAATATATAAATCCAATTTTACTGTATAAAATTGGACCTAAATAATTTCCGATCGAGAAGTTCAGAGCATGGCATGTTCCAATTATTCCACCCATCATACCGAAATTTCCATAATGTCTCTTATCGACAATGATAGCGATTATAGGTGACAAAACTATATCAAAAAGTAATTGTTGATTTACGATGAAACATAAAATGAAAGATATTGACCACCAATTCGGTAGAAAAGCCATACAAATAGATGCTGTTGATTGAAGATATAATGTTATCATTAAAACAATGTGTCGACTTTTTGAGAATTTATTATTAAGAACATTTCCAATAAAAAATCCAGTAATATATCCAACGATATTGAGCAACCATATTACACCTTGTTGAAATTCACTTGAATTGAACCTTTCTCTCATGTATCGAGGAAGTGTGGCCATGTAAATGTGGATAGTGATTAAAATCACTGGTGTTGATGTCACACCAATTAGAAAATACGGATCCTTAAGAAATTGCCATATATTATGTTTCCTTGTGGATAATGAGATATCAGTTGATACTGGATTATTTTTTTCATTAGCATCATCCAATAATGTTTCTTGACAGTTCTTATCTTCTTTTATATCGATGTTTGTTCTATCAGTTATTTCTATATTAATTGGTTCATGTAATCTTGGCTTTTTAATGGATGAATTTTTCTCCATGAAACGAAGATACACTAATAAAGAAATTACAAAAATTGTTTCCAAAATTATACATGAAAAATATGCGAGAAATACCACAGTTTTTCCATAATATTGAAAAACATATCCACCATAAGCCGGCCCTAAGGATGCTCCGATATAATGGCTCAATCCTACTACTCCATACACAAAACCTTGTGTTTTATGTTCATTGTAACGATAAGGAATAAACGATAATACTCCGCAATTTATAGCAGAATTTGCTATTCCTTCAATTATGCGACCCACAATCAAAAGAAAGAATTTATTTCCAAACCCATAGAAAAAAATCGTGAATCCTTGAGATATTGCACCGAATAATAATATATTGATCGATCCAAGTATTTCACAAATATATCCCAACAATGGACCAGCACCGACTTGAATAATAAATTTGATGGCAAATAAAATCGATAATTTCTGATAATTAAAATTGATGTTTTTCATATCAGAACTCGTCTCATTGTTGTCTGAGCTTGTCAAGGTTTGGTTCGATTGGAAATAATTTGCAATCAATGTTGGAAAGATCGGAATTACCAAACTAGTGATGAAACCCAAAGAGAATTTCGGTATAGCCAAAGTTACAATAATAAAAATATCGATTTTATGAAATTTCATCAAAAATATCTCAAAAACCAATATGAATGCATTGGCAGAGTAATTAAATATAAATACAATTAACCGATAAACAAACTTATTACGTTTTCATAAATAAAATTATATTATAATACATCATCGTTATGATTATTGATGAATGGAGCTTTAGTTTACACAAATCATTTATTATTTCTATCAAAAATATTTTATTGACCTTCTCATTGTTAATACATTTATCTTGATTGATTTCAAAGTACAGAGATAGTTTAATGTAAATCTGTCTGTCAAGAATTTTATCTGAGAAGTTAAAAGCATTTTTAACTCCATAAGATGAAACATTCTAATTTTCAAATTTTACGAAGATATATCGTTTGATGAAGTATAAAAACAAGACCAACTCGTTTGATTACTAGAATTAAAAATATATAAACCAGTACTTACACTTCAGATATTTCCATTGAAGTTTGAACCATATGAATCAGTTATTGAATTGAGAATGTATTTGATAAATGTTTTATGAATTCATTCATCATAAAGATATCATTACCAAATCGTTATACACCAATGTTTGATAAACAGAAAAGAATCATGAAGACAGCCCATTATCGAATCGAAGACAATATTGACCATAAATTTTCTGTAAAATATAACTGACAGTTTTTGATAATAATAATAATTTGAATTTTATGAATCTGAATTATGAATTTTTAACACAGAATTTGAATTTGATAATGTTAGGTTCATTGAAACAGATTTTGACACACATTGGAAATAGTTGTACGACCATAATCGTGATAAATGACAAGAAAATTTTTGATATTACTGTAGCAATCAATAATTCTAAATAAATCGGTTTGAAATACTAACCTACAATGACATAATATCAGCCACATTCTCCCTATACTTATCATTGAAATCTACATTTTCTATACTCACAGCAAATGAAACGATTATACTGACTTATATACACAGCTACCAGCTACAAATTCAACACTCAGTAATCAAACTAAAATAACACAATACAATAATTCTATCATCCAATTTTATATTGACAAATTAATAGTTTGTTTAACTAAATCAAAAAAGCGAGTGTAAACTCTTTCATAAAATTTAAAATTGACAATGCATGTGTGTTAGTATGTGTATATAATGCTTTTAAAGTTGATTTTTTTATTATGATTGTGTTTGTTTTCATTTTAAATGTTTTCGTTAATCATTAATAAAATTGATAATAATCATTGTTACAAATAAATCGTTTTATACTGAATAATTTATTTAATACAATTACGATGTTATATACAAAATTTTATTATTGGTGATGTAATAACGTCTTGCGAGGATTATTGGATTGTAGCAACTGACAATTGCGCAATCATTAATCAACATACAATCAAACAAACACACTCAATATACATATTACATTCACATTTCCATTTACGAATTTCCCTTACATCTTCTCTTTTAAAATCTTATTTTCATTTTTCCAGTTCCATTCTTCAGCTTGTAACTCCTGTCGTGAATTTTTTCTATTATTTAATATGGGCCCTCGTATCTATCTTCCATTTTATTAGGGTTTTCTCTTTTTATTAATACTCATTGGCCAACATTGTATTTTCTTTTCGTTTGTGGTTCTACCTTATTCGTCTCAAGATATCTAGCCCTCGTTTGCTTTTCAATATTCTTTTGATTCTGTTTTCTCTGATTTTCTAATTGGTGTACATTTATATCTTCTTCCGTAATTTGTCTTTCTTGCCATTCTTTATTAATAGGTCTACCAAAAACTATGTCTGCTGCTGAAAATTTCGTCGATTGTTGTATTGTAGCGTTAATCATAAATTCGATATGAGGCAATAAGTCAAGCCAATCTGTGTATTTCTTGTCTTGAATACTTGCCGTTATTGCGTCACGTATTGTTAGAAATTGTTGCTCGATCAGACCATTGGTACTGTGATGATAAGGACTTCATTGTTTCAATACAAGAGTTCTGAAATAACTTTGGATTCGAAGACTCTTTCTCTATCTGGCGTTTTAGGGGCGCCTAAAGATTCACCTATTCCATCAATCATATTTAGTTTTTTAATCATTGATTCACTGATAAAATTGATTTTAGCACCTGTATCCAACAAGCAATGCAATTTAATATGCTTTTCTAACAAAATCTTAATGCTGGGTCTGCCATTCATAACATCATAAACGATATTCAATTTTTCTTTCTTCAAGTTACAAAAATTACTTACATCTACCGCATTACAAGCATACTTATGTAAATTTTTAAATTTAACAATATTATCCAGCTTATTCTTAAATATAGGTATATTATAAGAGGTTTCATCATTAATGGAAATACGATCACAATCATTCGAAATAAAATCATCATTCATTCTCATATATTCAGACACACATACATACATTTCACATACATTCTCATTCATACATTTATTGTCAGTTAAATACCTACTTAAACCAAATTTATGGCTCCTAACGCCTCCCTGTACACAAGAGCCTCGTCTATTAATGCAGTCTCGTTTGAGTGTTTCTCTATGTCTCTGTCCATCTCTTCATCATAGTCATGCATGGCATTAAACTGCCTCTGCCCTCCTGATTGTGAATAGAATGATCCTTTCGATTGTGGATCTATTTTATTTCCACGTCCTCAATTGAGTGTTAAGTCAAAAACATCATCAATGACGGCCAAGTTAATTTATGCCGAAGAATATTATCTGTCAGTTGATTGCAGCTTTCTTCCTTTCCTTTCCGGTATCTCAATGTTGCATCAAGATCTGCAGTGAGGTTCATTTTAAGCTCGAACACTTTTCTAAGGGTTTCTTCAAAACCTCTTCCTTCGGTGGCCTCATACATTGGCAGCAATTCTATCTCGAGAAAAGTGTTTCGCCAGTGTTTCTTCGAATTCTCTTGGCTGTTGAGGCAGCTCGATAAATCTCTTCAATTTTATAATGAATTTCTCCAAATAATCTCTAGGCTTCAATTGCTCTGGAGGCTTGATAAAATTCTGGACGTTGGTCGCCATGTTACAAATAAGTCTTTTTACGCCGAATAATTTATTTAATACAATAACGATGTTATATACATAATTTTATTATTGATGATGTAATAACGTCTTGTGAGGTTTATTGGATTGAAGCAACTAACAATTGCGCAATCACTAATCAACATGAAATCAAAAAACATACGACATCCACCTTTCTATATACGAATCTCCCTTACAAATGGTATTATAATATAAAATTAATATTTATATACGGCATTCGTCGTGTATTCTTTTTTACTGAGCTATGCCGCATGTTAGTAATGGTTTTTCAACAATAAACTTTTACAAGAGGTTGTAATCATTCTGATATTATATTTTATTAAACATAACATGTATTTTAAACTTGCTGTTTGTTTATCAATTTGAATTTGTGTTCATTAATAAACGTTTAGTATTAAATTGAAGTTGGTTATTGATCGAGCAATTAGAGATCATAATCACATTTGTTAGTATGAGTGTCTTTGATTTTATCAATTTATCACCTTTGGTATTGATATGATATAATTGTGTCAATTAGAGAATTAAATAAAATCAGAGTGAGGGATATTGTATTAGATTTGTAAATTGTGTTAACTTTTATATCAAGACTGCGAACATTATCTTAAACCATTCACCAAGCACGTAGAGGCATAAGAAAAACAGAATAATTCAAATTAATACCTGCTAATATAGAATCTGATAAGACACAGATAGTGTTAATAACAAATTGAATAAACATAAAAGACATTTTTATTAATTGATCAAAAAACATAAACGAATTTTGCACAAACTCTAATTAATTGACAATATTATTTCGTTAACTTCGTCAATAACGTGAGTACCAGGAAAGAAATATATTACATACAAACGTAGATTACTTTAATATAAAAAAAATACTTTTCAAATTATCGCTATACCTTATAATTCACCAGATATCAGCAAATTTTCATATAACAATAACAGAATTTGCTCTTTGATTGAAATGCTCTGTCATTGTAAATCCACCAATGTATGGTCGTATGTAATTCTCAGTAATCAATAATCTCAATGTTTCAGCTTCTCTTGATTAACGATTTTAGTTTTGTTTTTGTTTCGGTTTGATTTTCCTTCTAAAATTACAACGATATGTAGTTGAGCTCTATACCATATATCGATATGTGAATGGCAATATCAATATTTGCACAAATTTATACATAAGTATTTTATTAATAATTATCTTGTGATTATCTGATGACTGTATAAACGCAACATGGTAATGTGAGAATAGTATAATAATTAAAAAATAATGGGCAATACAAAAAGCCAGTTGTCGTTTGTGATAATAACAATAAATTCTGCTAATAATAAATTGACTTAAGAATAATGGTAATTTGATATAATTGTTTAGTTTAGACCTACGCTAACTTAACGGCTCGATTATCTTCCTATCTGACTCATATTATAACCGGTGCACACTAAGATAAAACAAATTTATGATTAAACTTTATTTATATAACAATATACACCGATAAAAGATTACACCAAGGGAACACAAATCCTTAAAAAGTTAAGTTAATAAATCGAGGACTGGATCCCGGTACTTCTTCTGATTACCTTAGCTCAGAATCTACTCCTGGCTTATTGCAATACAATGCTTTACCTCTAAATGGCTTAGTGCATTGCTAAAACCGACACAAATCTACTTTTATTATACGCTACTCCCTTACAAGTACACTGGTTGTAGGGCAAAATACATTACTAATATAATACATCTAACCCTTGAAGTTTTAGATTTTGAAAGTATGAAAATAAATAATTATCTCGTTCTTTATATACTTATTTCTCTATGCACATCCCTCCTGTCCATATCTTATTGGTTTATAATTATTACGTCCAATTACCGAATTTAGCGGGTAGTTGTTTGTTTTAAAACTAAAATTAATTTATAATTACTAAATTTAACAGATAATTTTTAAAATAAAACTAAAATTCATTTCTTTGTCAATTATTATCACTTTTCTGGTCTCTCACTTTGTATTGTGAATTCATAATAATAAACATAAAAATGGAACACCTAGTTATGACAACCAGCGGGAGTGTTGTAGAAAGCTTGGAAAATAAAAATTTTATAGTAAAAGTTATCGAAGAACATTTGACTTCATTCAAAACTTAATTCTTCTATAGACCTTCTTTTTACATCAGAGTTGGGTTGCCATAGTTCCAAACATTGGTTTTTCAATCTCCTTCAGAGCACAGCAGCGGTAACAATTTAAAATTACCAAAATGTTATGTATTTATAGCATAAGAAATACGATTAAAATTTTTAGATAAAATAATAAAACAATTAATAGTAAAAATAACGCCAGAATAAATGCCAGCAAATCAAATTTCTTATCAAAAAGAAAATAGCATAAGATTAACCCAGTATTAAAATTTCACCCGTAGATAAAAAAATCACGATCAATTTTGAAATAATTTGTCTAATTATTGCAATAATACGTGCCAATATTATATGGACATATGATGTACAAATATTTTCCCATTTTTATTGGAACCACTATTTGTGTGAAGGCCCATTAAAATTAGACATTACTACGAATCACATTGCTTTGATTCGAATTACTCTGCTAAATTTTTGTATTATATTCGAATTTCAAGTTAGTCCATTAGTGGAACATGAATACTCATACCAGTAGCCAAAGGGAAAAACAAAAATAAATGTAAAAATTCCATCATTAATCCAATTTTTTTAACTGGTAAAATTTTCGTGGCTTTCTTATTCATTGACATTGTATCTGGTTATTCGTGATTATTTTCAGTTATATTAAATTATTTTTATTTCAACTTTCCGTGTTTCATGGAGTTGAGAAAATCCTAAAGTTTGCTGGAACAATTTCTTTTTGGTTAAATAATAATAGGTTCAGTTTTGCTCATAATTACATATCCAACTTCTGTTATGCACTTAAGTAATTTTAAATTTATCTCAAATAGCAACACTGCTGAAGTTGATTTTGCACAAAGTCTTGTAATAAAAGTTATTCTTTCTACATATAATATTAATTTTTTTAATTTTCATTTTAGATTTATTTCTTATTTAGCTTGTTGTTTATTTTATTTATCTTATTCAAATCATCTTATTCTTTCACATTAATAATTTAACCATCAATTCACAAATTTAAATAATTCACCATTAATCATTAATACATCATAATGTTTTAACCATTATTGCCGGGTAAATTGGGCATAAATATACTCAGTTAATAAATGATGACAATACAATTAAAGTATACATTGAATGAAAATAACAATTTTAAAAACTTACTCATAGATAAAATCAACTAGATTTAAGAATAAAAACCAGAAATTAAATAAGTTTGTTTTTAAAGATCAATAACAAATATTAAATTTTCAAAATAATTGTTAGAATTTTGAAATCATTAAAATTTGAATATTGTCATCGTATCAATATGGAAATTGATGGATTGAATTGGGTTAAACTAGATGGATATAATATCATGAGTCGGATCGGAGTCTTTAGAAAATATTGATTGTTTAATATCATTTGACTTTTATTTACTTATTTTGTTCTTTATTAATAGCATATATATGTATGTTGTATATTTGGACATAAAATGGATGTATAGGGGTTTTCAGAGATAATTAACAATTTGTTTGCGTGTTAATGTTATATAATACGATTGAACGTGGCATGGTTGGCAATAAAAATGTAAGTACATCTCCTATATGGGCTGATATCCGTAGAAATAAAAGTCTGGATGGAGCTTTTAATGCAAAATTTAAATTTATTACGATCAGTCATAAATTATGTCAAGATAAATATAAAATTACATATTTAAGAAATATCAAAAAATTTCACTTATCAAATCGACGTGATGTAATCATTTTTTAAAACACATTATCTTAAATATTTTTGATTATATCATGAACATGAAGCCTGACGCAAAAATTATATCACGTGTTATTTATAGAAAATGCCAATGTCTCATGTCTACGCATGTGATAGATTTTGGTAATCCTTAATCAATTTGAATAAAAATAATTTCAAACAAATATCCTCTTGGATATAATGATATGATTACATCATGTGCTGAAATAGTGGCTATTTAGTTTCAGCTCGCCAGTTCTGATATCTCCACTAGAATACTATATCCTTTAATTTTTTAAAAAACAATTTAATTAGCATATAATTTTAAATGAAAAATTAAGGTAATCGATGGTGGATCTCAATTAATTGACCTCCGACTTCAAGTGCCTATTAAAATAAGAAGACATAGCCATTATTCTAAAAGGCTTTTATAAGGAAATTATCTTTCACTCGACCTTTTTATAATTGTATCAGTTTAATCATGCTCTTACTTGTCTTTCCAGTTTCTTTTTATTTTGAGGTACGGGAAATATTTTTCTATACATATTTTGCTTATTTTAGTACTAAACTTCTTGGTACTTCGAGTTAAGAATGAATACTAATTACAGTCGGAGAAAGTATCGATAGCTGAAAGTGAAATTTATTGTCGACAAGCTCATCTGACGCAAGCGATTTGACAGACAATTCAATTATTTAGTGCCTGAGCCTATATATTGTATAAGATCAAGTCATATAGCCGAGAAGTACCAAGTTGATAGGCGAAACATTTCAATTTTATCATACTAATAGTGACTCCTTTGAACACACTAGCCGTAACTAATAGCAACCCCAATAAAACGAAAATATCACCGAAAAACATTATCAACATATATTTAAATCAAACATATAAGCAATCTGAATCGACATTTTCTAAAATACCTTCACTCTTTATATAGGGGGTAAAAATCTCTGCTGAGTTCTCAACGGCGAACTCTGAATTTTCGGCAGTTTCTGATTTTTTCATCACGCAATTATAACTCTCCAATCCTTTACGTGGTCTTCCTCGCCTTTTAATGGATGATTCCTCGGTTAATTCAGCCTCACTTTTAACTGGTAACACGTTAAAATCAATAAAATATTTATTTAAAAGCGCCCTTACAAAATGCTTCAGCCAGATTCTCATAATCGAGCTGGGTTCCTTCGATTTCGTCGTCCATTTCAGGCAACACATGCATTTCCGTTTTCTGAAACGGTTTCTGCAAAGTGACAACCTTCCGTGGCCTTCCTCGTCCTCTTTTCTCCACGGTTGGCATTACTTGTCCATTATTGATAACTGAAAAATATCCATCACCGTTGCCATGGATTCATGTTTAATTTATCTTACGTGAAATTTCCCCACACTCATTCCTGATATCTGATGAATTATCGAGCTCTCCCATTGATGATCCTGTCTGTATGGGAAACTTTCGCTTCCTTCCGCGCTTCTTCGGTGATGATTTTACCGCGTTGAGTTTGCCGTTCTCGTGCTGATTGATGTGGCTCTGGATGAGCATTTCTGTGTTGGCCGTGAACAGACAATCCTCATACGGACACTGGAATCGTCCGATGATGCCGTGTGATTTGCGTGAATTGATTTCATCAGCATGATACTCCTTGACGTGTTCGTTCATCTGTGATTCCTCATGGAATGTGCGTTCACAGTACCGACACACATGTTTCCGATTGACCTTGATCATGTGGCTGCGAGTGATGTGGTGATTGAGTTGGTTGTAGAACTCGAATCCGGGCATTTCACAAATCGGACAACTGATCGTCATGTTTTCCTTGTGGTTCTTGATGTGCTTCTTCAACGAATCGAAATCCGCAACAATCACTTCACACGACACGCATTTGTACATTTTTTCCAATCGCTGATTGCACATTTTCGAATGGTTTCGCAAATCAAACAACTTAAAAAAGCATTCATTGCAGCCCAGACACACAACTTTCACCTGTGACGCGACATTCCTGTTAATGATATCCACCAATAAAAACCAAATACCGATGAACCAATATTCTCCTCGACATGTTCGCGCAATTCGTGCTCTCGAGTCCTCAAATGCGCCAAATAAATGTCGTGCGTTTTGAAGCTCTTCTTACAAATTTCACACGGGAACACCTTTTCGGAAACATGACGACTACGGTGGGTTTTCATGTTGGCGTTTTGTGAGAAACGCTTATCGCAAATATCGCACCGAAACGGTTTCTCACCGGTGTGGGCACGAATATGATGTTCGAAAGTGCCACCGTTATTTGTCATGTAAGTACATTCGGGAAATTCGCAATGAAATTTATAATTACGCGGATCTTTAGGGGGTTTTTTCGGATCGACGTGATCACGACGGGCATGGAGAAAGAGTTCAGACAGATCTTGAAACATTCGCGGACACTGACGACAAATATAAACTTTAACGTTGTGAACATCTTTGAAATGTTTCGTCAATGAGTTTGCGTGATTAAATCGCTTTAAGCATTCCATTTTCGGGCAAATATAATTGATAGTGTTGGCGACTTCTTTAAAGGAAACACCCCCTTCGGGATTATCAACTAGCATATATTGTTGGTCGCCCATCTTTGATAATAACATGATAAACATATCCCCCAATAAATCATTTCAACATACCAAAACTGTTTTCTGAGTTGGATATTTTATATTGCTAATCGTTTGTTGGTTTGGTAACATCTAATAAACAGTAATATTTATTTTATTAAACCGTTAAATTATTATGTAACTTTAAACATTACAATAAAAGTAATTTAAATTCAAATACTATAATTAACCAATCAGAATCTTTAGAAATTATGATAAAAAATCACCATTTTCAAATCATTAATACCAAAACTCAATTAGTCAAAATTAAATAAAAACATCGATTGAAAACTTTACTAATTAGCTCATTAAAAATATTAAAAATCATTTGCAATAAGTTGGAGGTTTTTGGGTCACAAGAAAAAAAAATTACATTTTCATCCATATATAATCCACTTTCCTGAGAAGTTGCCATCTACAAAACACATTAATCAAAAATCTATTTCTTCAAATTCTTCACCCACATTATTGATTTCATTTATATCGACTTCTTCCAAGTTAATTGAATGTTCATCTCTGACTACTCGATAAAATTTCCCATTCAACTGAAATATTTACAAAATGTTACAAAATCAAGGTTCTACAAGATTTAATTCAACCTCCAAAATTTGATCAACGTACTGTTCCAGATCCAATAGTTCATCAGCATCGCACTAATTTAAAAATCAAAACGATATTCTAACAATATGACTTTCACTGACCTCCTTTTCGTTGAAAAAATTAACTACATTATCTTCATTCTAAGTAAATTTGAATTATTAATTCAATAAATAATCGTAAATAAATTTTTAACTAATAAGCTAAATCTTCTTGCTATTATCATACCTTTACTTGAGAATGTATTTCTGAATTTTGATACATATCGCGTGCTTTAAAGTAAAAAGTAAGAAGAGAAGATTTAAACAAAATTTATATTAATAATATGAAAATTCAATAAAATATAAAAAATAATTAATATTACTTGTTTAAAATATACGTTTAAGTTTAAGTTTTTATTATTTTTCATATTAATTTCGTAAAAATCATTTTATATTTATAATAACTTTTGCTAAACAAAAAATTCACTTTTTATTTCATATTGTATTTAATTAATTTCAACTTTCATGTGATAAAAGTAATTTAATTTGAATTAATTACTTAATCAATTGTTTATTTTTAGATGTATTCATGACTTAATATAAAACATCGCTTAACTTTTTCAGGTGCCCAACTTTTAGTACGGGGAAGTAAGAGCCATTTAAACTCAGAATATTGTGATTCAGATAGTCTTTGGTTTGTCATACGTATTTAAATGATGTTCTTTATAAAGTAAGTACGAACCCATATTCAAAAATGAATTTTTTACCTCATTATATTTCAATCCTGTAATATTGGTA
>JBBMOY011654735.1:0-13658 GCA_037951405.1 Platydemus manokwari | reverse complement strand
ATTTATCTTTAAGCAAAAATATAATGATTTTTAATCAAAAGCAAGTTTTTTATAATAAATGTCTTCAACATTTAGAAAACAATCATGTTGATAAATAATATCTAAATCTACAAATATTGTGCTTCGAAAGTAATAAGGATTTATTTTAATTAAAACGAATAAATTAGCTGAATAAATTATAATGGGAAATATTTATAAATCAAAAACACATTTAAAAAGAATAATTATTTAGCAGAGACAATTTGAATTTGATAATTTACCCATTATTATTTATATCGAGTATATTATCAATAATTATGATATCTTTCTTAATCAAAAATAATTCTTTAAAGTTAAATTAAAAAAAAATTTTCAAAATGTAGAATTTCCCAAAAATTAACAGAAATTACTACATATGATTATAGCACATATGCTTGTATAACACAAACTTGTTTCGTATTATTTTTAACAATATAATCCATGTTATATACATTAGAAAAGTAAAAAGGTCAATATTATATCAAATCACAGCAAATAAATTAAACACACATTCCCAATTTCACTTTCGTCAACTCCAGCCTTTTTTGCCCATTTCTGCCAAAAATTTGGATCATCTAGCTTAATGTCTGATCTGTTATCACTTATTGAAAAAGAAGCCTGTAAAAAATATTAGATCGGAAAATAATCCATCAAAATTAATAAAATACTTTGGAAAAAGAAGAATTTCTATCGGCATTATTTAGTCTTACAATTGTAGACCTCGATAACAAGATTTTGTCAATATCTTCTTCACAAAATTTTTCACCGTCTTTATCATCATCCATCAATGCTCCATAAGCTCCTAATTTTAGTAGATCTTCAATTTCTTTTTTAGACAATTGCGAAACCTAATTTAATATATAATCAAATAACTCGATTATTTCGAACTAAATTATGCTTTTTTAATATAAATACCTTTAATAAAAAATTAAATTTTACTAAAAAGAAACAGGTTACAATCTGCATTTAAAAATTAAGAAAAATAGTTAATGGATTAGAATTCCTCAAATTGTTCAAAAAACTTATACCTCAAGAATAAGCATCATTATTGATAAAATTTGAAAGCAAGGACTTAATTAGTAATCTTTAGAGTTGCTATTTAAGCCAGGCAGAAAATCAAAAATAAGGAATTAAAGCATTAATTTGACTTATGAATTTAATATATTATCCAACCTGATTAATGGTTTTAAAATTTTTAAAGGTAAAATATTTTTACTTAATTTAGGAGTTGCACCAAATACCATAATCAATCGTAAGACCAACAATCAGATATATAAATTGTATGTGATAAACCTAAGTTCAAATAAATCATTCATCAACACTTTAGAATTGCAGTTCACTAATATTGGCAATTTACAAAACTTGAGAGTTACCGAGCTTCCTAAATTTGCAAACAACTATAAAGTCGATTATTACTTATCTTTGAACTATTTCTTCCATAAAAATTATAATAAAAAATGAATTAAATCAGATCCAATATATCTATTATTTTGTGATAGCCTGAGATTGCAAATTTAGAGCCAATTGATAAAAATTATATTCTAAACTAGCTATTAGGTTATATATAATCATAATTATATCAATATATGACAAATCTACTGGTTTTGATTCCGTATATGTCATAGACTGAAGTATGGCTTTATCAAGACCCAGTTTTAAAGAAGCCCGATCAAACATTTCTCTCTCGTAAGTATTTCGAGTAATTAATCGGTAAACATTCACTAATTTCTGTTGTCCTATTCTATGACAACGAGCTTGGGCTTGTAAATCATTTTGAGGATTCCAATCAGAATCGTAAATTATAACAACGTCAGCTGCTGTTAAATTTATTCCCAAACCTCCGGCCTTGGTGCAAAGAAGAAAAACAAATTTTTCAGGATCTGATAAGTATTTAACAAATATTTACTAGAAATAAGTGAACAAAAACTAGAATACCTGATGTAAACCTGTCAATAGCTTCTTGTCTCAATAATCCATGTATTCGCCCATCAATTCTTTCATATTGATATCTAAAATTTAATTAATTTATTAAGGGATTATTAAAAATTTATTAATTGATAAAATATATTACACATCATTTATTTTAAAATAAATGTTAAAACATCAAAATATGTCATCAAAATTTCTACAATTTCATTAATATTCGGATTTAAAATAATGTGAAAATAATAAACTATATTTTAAAATCCATTTTTCATTAAGCTTACTAATATCTAGTATCGATTAACTTTATACGTAAGTAAATTTTGATCATGATAATCGTTGATTTGTATAAATCCACGATTGGACGCATACTTTCAACAACAAGAAAAATATTATCAGTAAAAAGTAGGTCCATTTAAGGACTCTAATAACTTTGTATAAGTTATTAGATAATTCAAAGAAACATTAAAAAAGAACTGATCTTCTAATTTCCTAAGTTTTTTTCTATGAAGAACTTCCAAATATCTACTAACTTCTAGAGAGTTAGATCGTTTAGTCTCATAAGAAAGCAATTAGATCAAGGCTCGCAATGGGAATCAATTATGGATTCAGTTAACTAAAAATATTAAAAGAAAGTCTCCAAGAAATGTCATAATGCTTTCAAATATCGAAATTGTTATAGATACGTATCATCAATACCGGGTCAGAAAATAAATCAATGGTTGTTTGTACCTGGTCATAAACTCGATAGTTTTAACCTATGATGTCGATTATAAATTAATTTGCGCAGCTATAAATTGGTATAATTTAATTAGTTTAAGAAATAGATTAACCTTGAGTATGATTATATTATGTCATTATTTAAATATATACAATTTTATTTTAATATCCCTACGTTTTATTGACTCATTATAATAGAAAACTTTGCCATATAATAATCAAATGTAACATTATTTAAAACAAAAAATGAATTGCTGATATTCTAAAATATTTTTAATTAATTTTACAACTTTAGTTTTTGATTCTGAGATAAAGTTGCTATTTTTATACAATAAACTTAAGTACATATCATGGTAACACTTTTTAACGAATATAAAGTTTTGATGTAAATCAGTAAATTCAAGATTCAAATCATAATTCGAGACGATAAGCAATGAGATAAGTATATGATATAGAAAGCTAACCGCAAAGTTCAAAGAAAATTCTTTATTTTAAAAATTACTGATTTTCTTTGAATATGATAATAAATTAAATGTAATCATCTGCTATTGAACCATCAAAATACCATCTATCGAGTGAAATTAACTTATTATTCAAAAAATATACAATAAGTAATGAAAGAATTTCACGACCACAAAAATGAATTGTATGGATAAGCACTGGTCACGGTAGATTTATTATCAGTAATGTAAATATGTTGAGCTAATTATTTAATATTTATAAAAATAATGTTCACTTGGATTTCATTCAAAAATATATTAATAAATATAATAATAATTACTTTTCATAAATCAAATAATCTTCTAATATGTCAAGAACTCTGACCATTTGAGAAAATATTAGAACTTTATGACTATCTTGTTTCAACTTGGGCAATAGCTTATGTATAAGGACAAGTTTTCCCGAAGAATAAACCATAGAATAAAATTGTAATGTCTCTTCATCTGTAATTTTATTTTGAATAAATTTTGTAATATTTCCCATATCAGTTCCACTTTTAAAATTATTTAAAATAGCCTCTTCCGCGCCTTTAATCAAGAATGGATGATTACAACATTTACGTAATTCCATCATAGTATTCATCAAGTTTGGAATGTTATTTCCTGAAACTCCTTTTGAAAGAAAAGTAAAATTTCTTTCTAAAATCGCTCTGTAGTATTTCTTTTGAATATTTGTTAATTCAACTTCAACTACTATTTCTTCCTTTGGAGCAAGACTTTTTTCTACGTCTTCTTTTAATCTCCTTAGCATCATAGGCTGCAGAAGTATTTTTAAACTAGCTACTTGTTCTTCACTTCGCAAATCGCCATATTGTGAAAGAAAGTCGGACTCGCAGAAGAATTTCGATGATTCCAAAAAATTCAATAAATTAAACAATTCCTGAACATTATTTTGAAGAGGTGTACCTGTTAATAAAACACGGAACTGTAAGTCTAGCATTCTTAAACCCTCGATAAGTTTACAGCGCTTATTTTTTAATCGATGAGCCTCATCAATAATACTTGCAGTCCATTGAAATTTGGAGAAAAATAACAAATCCGACAACAATACTTCGTAAGTAGTAATTATAGCATTAAATATTAACTTATTTGACTGGGGAAATTCTAAACTTCTCAAAACTGTTTCATAAGTCTGAATTAATTTTCGACTTTTAGCTGATCCATGATAAAGAATAACATTCAAGTTCGACCATTGTTCAAATTCTCTTTGCCAATTTCCCAAAGTTGATAGCGGTACAATAATTAAAAACGGGCCTTTGAAGCCGTATTCAAATAGTTCGATAAGGAAGGCAATACTTTGAATTGTTTTCCCAAGACCCATTTCATCGGCTAAAATACAATTTCTATTTGTTATCCAACAAAATGTCAACCAATTGACTCCTTCCAATTGATAATCTCGAAGAACATTACCATTTTTATATACTCTATCCATCGTTATTGGTTTCCAATTCTTGTGGGTTGGCTTTTCAATCTAAAAGTATTAAATAATACCTTAAATATTTCATTAAACAAATAATGTGACCATCAGGAGGTCGAAATATGTAATAATATAAATATATAAATAAAAAAATGATAAGAGACGAAAACATAGTATTTAAGGAAAATGTGTAATTTTAGTTTTTAATATTCAAATCTTAAAATAAAAATACATTTCTTGAGAACATTTTGAAATCAACCTTTAACTTTTACTCTAGCTCTAATTAATTAATTAAAAATCTACCGTGAAAAGGTTATTTTGTCACTTTCGTTCAAATGAAAAACATGGTTTGAAAACATCTATACATTATTTCAATCGTGATTTTATAAAAATTCTTCTAATTCTTGTTCATTAGATTAATCACCATTATATCTCGTGTGTATTTTAATATCATATTAAGATTATTTCTCAATAAATTTTTGTTTTTGTCATAACATTGGTCAGATTTATTGCTAGTAATATATGTAGTGAATATAATACAAAAATACTATTCATTTATCTATTTTATTATTAAAGTAGTCAGCGAAATCAATTAAAAGAAAACACTTAATAAAACACATAATAAAAAAAATATAATTTTGGATATTTTAATTGAAAAATTACAAAATTTTTTTATAATAATATTAATACCTCTGTATTTTCGGTGTATCCAGCTGCACTTCTTTGTAAATATTCTTTAACTTTCGCAGGATCAACATTTTCAGATTTTTCCCAAGTAATTTCTTCATATGGCAAACTACGCCATTTAACTAAATAATATGTAATTGGTTCCTTAGAATTGAAATCCGAATCTTCCAAGTCATCAACTTTTTTACTAATCTCTATTTGTTTGGATTCAAGAACCCGATCAATTTCTACATAATCTGGATTAAACAAACATTCATCTTGTTCATCAACGTTATTCATTTTCATATTTTTGTATCGTTTTAATTTCGATGGAAACGAAATATCATTAACGGAATCTGCAGATTTCCACTCACAATGTATATACGAAAACCCACGATATTTTAAGTAATATTCCTCGATTTCCGATTCAGATTCTTTGGACGATAAATCCAGCATATCAGATGTACTAACAATTCGTGAACCAAGTATTTTTTGAACAATTTTGTTTCGACATTCTAAATTTAATTCAAAATTGAAATGTACTTCATCATCACTATTTAATGAATTGTCTTCGTTGGAATCAATATCAAAACTCGTTTCTTTTTTATTTCTAGTTGTAATATGAAATTCTGCAGAACTTCTCAAAGATTTTTTAGATATATTCATTTCTTCAACATCAAAATTATTAAAATAACTGCCTCTGGAATTTTTCTTCTTTAAAAATGATGCAACATTTTTCATTCTTTTAGCAGTTTTACAAGCATTGTTTAACGTTTTTTTCTTGCTATCAAGTTTATCACAATTTTCGGATTTATTAATTTCACTTGATATCATGTTATTGGATTTTATTCGTTTATTCAAAAAATATTTCTGGCGTAATCTTTTTAATTTTAAATAAAAATTATATCTTTTATATTTCAAAGTCCGTTTTTGAGCTTTTGCCACTTTATTTTTGCCTCGTAGACTTTTCTTGTCATCCACTAAATTTAGAATTGATTTATCCGAAGGATTCTAAATATAAAATTATAATCAAGTTATGGCGCACATTTATCAACAGCTTAAATTTTATCTGGCTCAGAATTTAATAAAATAAAACCAAAATTTTACAGTTATAGTGAATTCCTTTTTCCAAAAATCTATTATTAAAAATCATTTATTGATTCATATTGTGAATAATTTACCTGTTTTATAGAACAATAATAAGGTTCTCATCATATGAAAGTAGATTAATTTCTTCGCTTTCACTTTAAAAAATTAACAAATCTATAAATCGGAAGATTTTAAAATGCATGTGAATATCCGAAATAGAGGGACTCCTCAAACTATAAAATAGATGCCTCTAATATCTTTAGTTTTAAGTCGTTATTTGACCTAGAAATATGAATTTTCATATGATAAAATTCATTTGATGACTTCTAATTTGAAATATAAACATAGATTCGTCTACTTAAGTACATCTCATTTGATATGTAGCAGAAATTTTCATGAGAAAACTTAAGTGAATATCTATCTTGCCGATGACTTTTTTGATATTCCATAATTTTCACTAAGATTCGACCAGCAAGTCGGGAAACTTCAACATCAATACTACATCAAGGATTATAATAAGGGGTAAAGCTGAGATTAACATATATTAGTATTTTTATTTGAAAAAATCTTAATCTATTTGCATTAATGTAGATGGAAATATTGGTGTGATATTTATTTGTTTGGTATCGATTTTAATTCTGTTGTATAGGTTCAATATCCAAGGATATTCAAATTTAAAAGCTTAAATTGTTTGAATTAAAAGTTTCAATCACGTCTTTCATCCTCCGCTATGTCTTATATTTAAAAAACACATTTGATGACGTTCTACGAACTGTTGAAGAACACTTTATTAGACCAATGTATATATGTACATAATAAAATTTTTTAATACAATATTTTTCAATTAAATTTAAAAGGAGATGTCAAGAAATAAAATGCAAATTTGATATGCTCATAACTAAATGATTATTATTAAATAATTTCCAAATATCAATAAATATTTAACTAAATGGAATACAAATTAAATGTAACAACATAAATAGGTAAATTAATTCATAGAATCATTTCGATAATAAGGTACCTGATGGAATACAAATAGGGGTCTCCATTGATATTTTATGTTAAAATGTTTTGCTATTTCAACACATATGTATAAAAACCATAATATTATTAGATATAATAATTTTTATCATATAACTAACACTGGAAATTTTTCAATGTCGTTAGTTAAAATAAAACATAAATTAATTAATTATAAATTATATTTAATATTTTGTTCGAGCTTTGTTTTAATAATAAATATTTTTTTAAAAATGATACAATTAATAATAATATATCAAAATATAAAATTAAATATAAATTCAAGATACTTGGGAAATGAATTCTTCTGCAGCAGCAGTAATCACAATATTGTCATCGACCGTTTCATTATTTGTATCTATTTGTTTTTCATTTATTAATTCTTTATCTTCGGAATTATTTTCTTTTTCATTCGAGCAGATATTCGTACAATCACCATCATTATTATCCAACACATTATTTACACATGAAACACAATCTGATTGATTTTCATATTTTAAATCCATTTCATTGGTTGAATTGAAAACTTGATCATCGATATCTTTGATATCATGAGTCATCATAATGGGATTGTCATTCTGTTGGATGTCATCATTAATATTCTCATCAACAATATCCACACCATTGCAATTATTATCATTGGTTTCAATATTTGTAAGATCACATTCATAATTGGTAGAATTATTGTCTGTTATTATTATTGAATTTTCCATTTTAATCGTCAAATCATCAGTTAAATGATCAGAAAATAATTTTTCGGTTTCAGATATTTCTAAATTATTATCAACATTTTCTTCGACATTAGATTCTAATGATTTCATTTCAGATTTTTCATTTGCACATATATTTAATTGAATTTCTGAATCGTAGTTTTTCGTTATCGTATCTAATTCATCGATATTTGATTCATTAATTTCAATTAAAGACGACGAACAATCATTAATTGAATCTACTGAATGGTTTTCAAATACTGGCTGTACATGCAATGATTTATCGCAATCCTCTGTTTTCATTTTAATTTCATTCAATTCTTTAGTTTCCACAGCATTTATTTTGTTGGCATTTTTTAACGGCATCATTGAAGTTAGATCAGTAAATTCCGATATCGGCGGGGTTGACAATTCGTCACGATTGTTATGCTGTTTATTATTAATACATGTCTGTGAAAAATCCGAACCTGTTAGTTCCGATACAAAGGATTTATGGGTGGAGTTGTCGATCATATTCCCTTGATAGTTTTTGTCCAATTCGATAGATTCATTTTGTACAAATTTTTCATTATATTGTTGATTTGGCATAAAATTATACATGTAAGATTCATATGACTTGTTCATGTTTCGAGAATAAAATTGAGGCATATTGCTATTCTGAGAATTATACACATCTGGTCTCGAAGGAACATTGTAATTATTTACTTGTTTTATAGTGGGCATTTCTTTATTTTCATTTAATTCATTTTTACTATTGAAATTAAAATTTAATTTATTACGAGACAATAAATACTTTTCCTTTAATTGGTTGAAATAAATTAGTTTTTCTTTGATTTCATTTATCTCGTGAATTCCATTAGGATTGTTTGGTAAATTTTGTGATATAAAATGTAATTTTGTTTCAAGATTATAAATATTTTGATCGATTGATGCGATATTTTGAAATGTTAATCTTTCAGCTTTATGACGCTCATCGAAATGAGAAATACCATGGTCATAATACATTGATTGAGTACCGTTTGGAAAATATTGAGGAGGATATTGATAAGTCATACAAAGAGAATCGTTGTGTCCTGAACTACTTATTTCTGATGTTCGGTACATCTGATTTGGTTGATAATTATTTTTGGTCATAGAATAATATTTAGGAAAATTTTGATATTTGTTCTCCATATAATTATTTGGAATTGTACTTTTATTAGAAATGAAATTATTTGGCTGTAAATTTATGCGATCATTTTCCATCATCTTAAGACTATCATATTGCATGTCAATTAAGCGATGATCTGAGTTTGATTGGATGTAAGGCATATTAATTCTTTGGTCAGGAATATTAGTATTATATTCATAATTAGGAAAATTATAATTGTACATATTAGACCTCTGATAATTTTGATGAGAAGTTATATTAGAAGCAACTGGATAATAGTTCATTGTAGACTGTGATGCACAAAGTTCTCGGTTATATGCATTTGAATTTTGCAACTTGCTTGTTTGAGTATAGTTACAAATATTTAAAGGTTCTTGAGATATTTCTGATAAATCATCCAAAAAGCTCGAAGTCACATTACAAGAAAATATATCATGATCCATTATGCATTCTAAAATATTAATACAAAAATAAAGTATTAGATTTTAACTTTAGAGTTTTTAATAAAAATGACAAAAATTAACTGACATTTTTGTTTAATAATTTAACTTGCGACTTAAAAAAAACAACATAATAAAAACGAATTTACTCAATTAAAACTGCTGTAGCAAAACTAAAATCATCGGATTTAAACTTAGTGATTAAAAATTCTCATTCTCAGTTGAATAAAAATTAAAAACTTTGTTTGATATTTTTTATTTAGGCTACTTTTTGTCATCATTTAATTAACAATATTTTTTCCTATTAAAATATGTGAGCAATCTTTGAAACTGATTCACTAACTTTGAAATTGATTTTAATTTGAAAAATATTTGCAGTTTTGTGCATATATTCTAAACTTGAGTAATTTTTAAATCAGTGTTTTCCTGAAAAATAAAATGTAATCTAAAATTGGTACAGTATTCTAGATAATACTTTAAGTTTCAGTTAGTACATTAACCAATTTATATCAAGAAGTTATAATAAATGATTGTAAACTAAATCGAGAGATTCTACAAAATATAATAAAAATGGTGCTAACAAGCCAAAATATTCTTTAGGTTGGATTTATAAGTGAAAAGAAATTTTGGTGCAATTTACGAAATACAATACTTAAACAAATAACCTTCCGATCAATGTTGAAAGAAAATTATGTTTATTGAATCTAAAAACTCAAATGGTCTTAGATAAATTAATTAAATCGCAAAATTTAGAGTGTGGTAACATCTTAGTGTTATTCTTTCGAAAAACACCTGGTCAATAGATTTCACTGCAAATATGAAAAGTCAAAATTATAAATTACTTAATTACTATATTTTATAAATTATACAAAGTTAAATAATCTAGCAGCAATTAGAAGTTGTACGCCGGAAGCTCTAGAGAAAGTTCGACGCCACAAATTTTTTATACTTAAAGGGAACACATCATAACTGAGTTTGTAGGCACGATTTTAACAAAACGAAACCGATGAGTAAAAATGGGATATTTGTTGAGACAGATTATCACAAAATAGCATACACATTATCAATTTAGTATTGCAAGAAACCTTGCGTTATCAAGTAATCATTATCATCTAAAAATCGTCTTGTTTGTAGTATATTTCGATGCTTTTTATATTTTTATTGTGCTAATTTTGCATATATTTTGCTATTTAATCGATTAATTCTTTTGATTTTAAAGCATTCGTCTTAAGTTTATTTGACACATTTAAGATCCATTTATAAAATTGTAATAGTTTTGTAATCGAATATATTAACTCTATATTGCATCTGATTTTTTATTTTCCTCAATATCATTAACATTTATTGTTGTAATTTGTAAAAAAAATACGTTTGCGTTATTCATATAATCTTTTTCTAATTATCAACTCATTGATACTACATTTTGTTTATTAGTAACTTCTCGTTAATTATTTAACTCATTTAATCGATTTTCTCGCTCTTTTTCGACATATTATTTGTGCATGCAAGCAAACGTTAGCCTTAAGTTACTTTGTGTAAAATCTAGATATATTGAACCACCTCCTTTAATGTTTCTATTTCATTTTACGATACTACGCTTATTGTATTTTGACGTGATCGATTATCATTTTCATGTTATATCCAATTTTATTGTACTCCCACTGCATTCAGCAACTGATAATTACTTTAGATGATTGTCCGTAATTATATTTAAAATTATTGTAATTAAAATTATTATATGTCCTACTTCCATTTTCATCATTTCTCTGCGATGGTATATCGAATACATGACTCTACTGACTACGCTGCTTAGTAACTAGCTGGTTGTCATTCCATAGACCGTTATTCTGATTATTACTAAATCATGAGAACACTGGTCTTTTATAACAATTGTTTCGCAATATTCGATTATTAATAACTGATTGCAATTCCTATTATATTATAATGAATTGTCAGAGCTTTCATTTTAATAATTATTGCGATTTGAGTTATTACATCTCTTATTTGAATTCCATTTATTATTTCTATTACTTTATTTCAATCATTTTTTTTACTTCTGCATCGCAATTTTGAAATTACTTCAAAAATCTTTATCCAATTTCATCGTTTTACATTTCAATCGCGATCCTTTGTATCACGCTGTTTATTAACTCTTAAAAATGAAGATTTCACACATCCATTCGGTCTAAATTACATTATATTTGCTGATGCAATTCTTTATATTCCGTTAATGTTATAGGCCTCTTATAGGTAAGTTTAAAACCCACTTGATATTTTCCCATAATTTAAGGCTCTTACCTTCTAACAGTAACCCTTGTATCTTTGCTCCTAGTTTTTGGTATCCTTATAAAGATGTCCTACATAATATTCATGCAAATAGTCTACAATTACAATTTCAGTTTTTAACTTTTCAACCACCTACTCAAGCATACCAGCAGTACTTAAACCAGCTGTTTGAAATCCTTGCAAAGCACAAGCTCTCTGACATAATGATAATCACGGTGCAATTGTTATATCAATGCAAATATGTGGATCTGACATTCTTTTACATTCATCAAAAAATTATCGAAATGTTAGTGATTAACCTCATACAAACTATACAAACTTTTTGTCGTTATTTATTAATCTCGCTTTTATAATTCAATTGTTTCTTTCACGATATCAATTGCTTATGTATTATTACTATTTTGAGACAACCTAGAAGTTATTTTCAAATGAATCAATAAACAAGAGCTGAAATATTTGTAGAGCGTTGGGGTTCAGAAATTGCTGAAAGTTGTCAATAAAATGGTGAAAAAATAGAGATTTTCTAAAGATGTTAAACATCCGTTTCACTTGCTTGGTGTAATTTAACTTTCATTATTAAGTTTAGTTATACAAAATAAATTAATTGGGATTACGATGTTCTGCTGATTAAATAATTATTAGAAATATCAGGAAGCTTAACCATTAATTTCTTATATACTGTAGTACAGCGAAAAAATGATCAAAATATTTAAGAAGACGATTGAGTAATTCGCTAAGGATCGAAACGGACAGGCACACATGTCTCCAAATATCAACTCATTTAAAGAATTCGATCGTCATTTGTGCCCACCATCAACAGATATTGAACACCGATTGATGCCAATGTCATGGAATATAGAAGAAAATCTTTAAACAGGCTAATTTACGAAAATTCAACAGAATAACAAGCAAAGATACAAGACAACATTGCAGCCTTGCATCTGTCGTAATTCATTGCGATATTAATCCGACTACTACTCTTCTATGGTTGGTAATTTTTGTATTTGTTGTTGTCTTTCAGATGCTAATCCGGTCGTGATCTGATTATTACCATTCTTTTTGTGATGGGTTTAGAGCCGCGATTTCGAGATTAATACTTTGACCATTTTTTAAAGTGTACAAATTGTAATCTACAATTACAAGTTTAAGGCATTGGTGTTGGTAAATATCTAACAAAAGCAATGATGGAAATAATCAGAATCTTAAACATAACATACAAATTATCAGATAAAACATTAAACAAAGTCGATTTAGTTTAGTCAGCAATCGTAGTATTACCTAGCTTAAATATAGATTATCTAGAGCAACTGGTTGCCGTTAATGGCTTAGTCGTTAGGATTCAACGCTAAGTGTTTATTTAAAATGATGCGTTTGTATTTCTTAAATTTGAGCTTCAATGGATTGCGTTAATAACTTTAAAAATAAATTTTTGTCATAGAATATTTTAATAATAGTCAATCGAAACGCAAAATTCTATCATTTGCAATATATAAATAAATACCTAATAATAACTTGTGAATTAAAACAGATTGATCAAAGCATAATTTATCTGCAATATAATGTTCTAGTTTATTATAATTAAAATATAGAAACAAAACCTTAAATACACTTTTACAATACTCTATCTCATGTTAAGCAAAATATATTCAAGGTAATACAGTGAATGTTAATTTATGGAAAATTTTAGGTTTACACGAATTTTTTGAAAATTTAAAATAA
>JBBMOY011653624.1:0-13661 GCA_037951405.1 Platydemus manokwari | reverse complement strand
ATAATTGTAACTAAAGATGTCGGCAGGATGAATAATAAGGTCATTTAATGGATGTTTATCTTCAATTGGTCATTTTGGATTTGTAACTGCAAATTGAAGTTTCAATGTAGCAAACATTAATTATATTGTTATTAATTTGAAGTAGATAATATTAAAAATATCTAATTATTTTCAAAAATTTCTTCAAAAGTCCGTGTCACTGTGCCGAGTCACTCTGATAACGCGTATAATCAGCTGCAGTTAAAAATGTTAAAAGTAACTCTATTATGTCATTTAGTTTTTACTATTAAAAATTTTATTGCCATTATAAACTAATGCTTCATTTTATTTTGCTAACAACCTTTTTTCTTTTTAAATTAATTTATTTTCTGTCAAAAGCTTAGCTAATTGCAATGCATAATCCACATTCCTACGTATTGATTCATAAGTATTGCGTCGAATCTAAGAAAGTGAGATTTTATTTGTATTAAAATAATTAATTTCAAATAGTAGTTTAAAAATTATTACAAAGAAAAAGAGAAAGAAAGTAGAATACCTATAGATTATTCCTAATCTGTATTTATAAAAAAGAAGAATATGTTCAGGATATTAAACTTTTATATTAAGAAAATAATAGGGTAACATATTGTGGTCTCATTAAAAACTTTAAACGACTTGTAAGTGGTGAATTAAATTATTAATTAAAAACAATTGAAAAATTAAATGCTTGTGTTAAATGTTGTTCTTACTTTGTAAAATAAATGTGGTAAAGATGGAAAGGAAATAACAAAAATAGTTATGCCAAGTGAGCAAGAAAAGTGAAAAACAAGATTTCATCTATAGAGTCAGTATGGGGAGGTAAATTCTTGCTTTACTCCTAAACATATCGCAAATTTCTTTATTTCCCTTTCCTCGAAGAATCTTTAATTTTGAAGTACCTTACGTATATATCCAATTATCGATGATGGACTTGGAAATACTTGTCCTGCTTATCGAATAAGTGCCCCTTACTTACTGAATCTATCTACAATTGCCAAAATATATTTGGTTTTACTAATAAAATACTTAAAGTGCGCAACACCATAAACGATATGTTCCAGAGAAACAAACTCTTTCCTTTTAATCAAAATTTCTTTGGTGCGTCCTGTCTATACTTTCCTTTTAGCATAAATATCATAATTCCGTATCTGGATATCGATGCTTCGTGACATATTTAGCTATTTTCGTTATACTCCATCATATCTTTAAACTATTCTTATTTCTCTAAACTGTGAACATATGTGCTTTTCTCGACTGCTGATTTGACTCCTATTTCCGTGTTGCTGGCGCGGTACATAATCCAAAAAGTAGTCTGTTAAAACAGAACTGTCCTGTTCTAGTGCTGAGCGTCGTTTTCAAAGTAGAATCTTCTTAAAGTTCGACCTGATAATGTGCTTGGCCTGAATCTATTGTGCAGAAAACTGCAGCATACACTAAGTACAATAACGTTTGAATGTCAGGTACCGGAAGAGAAAATTTCTCGGTCTTTATGTTAAATTTTCGGAAATCCAAACACATCCATCTTTCTTTAGAACCACGACTAAATAAGAGTTTAAAAACTCTTGGAAAGCTTTATTACAGTATTTTCAAGAAGATTTTCCATCAATTCTTGAATTTAGGTTTCTAAATTAGTTTGCTGTTCTTTAGGGCCTTGTGCAATAGATTCAATTTTGTTCGGATCTCGTGCTTGACCAAATCAGGTCATAAGATTTGAGCTATCTTCTTTTATACACTCATATATGAAATATCATACTTATCAGCAATACTCTTCAATGTCATTTCCGTTACTGTCTTGGTCAGTGTATTTCTTTCCCACGTTCTTGGCATCAATTAAATATATTCCTTCAAGAAATATTTCACAAGCTTTCGTCATATCAACTTCTTGGATACATAATGGTGAAAATTCTTTTACAATAAATTCTCCTTTACAATAAAGTTTCATTTACTAGAATTTTGTTGTTCTAAACTATTGGGATCCTAATTTTCTCTAGATAAGAATTACGTGAATTGAAGAATACACCAGCCAATCGAATATCATAATATATAATCTGCGGATCTATAATGCGCCTCTGATTGCTTTCATTCACTACAATAATCGATGCGCCAGAATCACATAAAACTTCAATATATGTACCATTGCACTTAATCTAACTTCACTGTCTACCATCTCCTTTCTAATTCGTCTGTGAATGCATCCTCTTCATCACGCCTTCTTTCCTCTTTACTTATATTCTATGTCTAGCTGATACGTGTCCTATTGACTCAACACCACTGACGAGATAGACACAGGAAGTTGATTCCATATTTTATCTCCATGGAGAGTGCGCTAACACTTGCTTTACTTTCAGTTTGAAAATCGGTTTTACCTACCTCGTCATGTTTTTTCCTTGAACTATTGTAGCTAAGCTTTTTGGTCTAAATGGCATTCTGTCTAGATGCCCTTCTTTTCAGCATATAAAACATTTATCCGCAGTGGACATTCTTGAATCAGTTTGAAATACCAACTAAGTATATGTCTTCTTGATGGTGTTTATCGCCGGAGCTAATTTGTCTAAATTGATAGCCAACTCTCTTCTCCTATCATCGGAAATTGCAGGGTTGAGAGTATGACACTCTTTTAATTTCTTGCTATTAAGACCTTGCAGTATAAAAAGTCTTGAAATTTTTTTAACAATGTTTATCTTTTCAAACACTTCGTCACTAATTTCGTTACGCGAAGTTCGTAACTGCGGTACTTCTCATCTGGTCTTTGTTGCATTGCTACTAAATACTAAACATAGTCGTACACTGTTTTGACACGTGAGAAAGCTCCTAAAAATCATTTTTCAATTTTCTAATTTAAAACGGCTTCTTTGAAACTGCTGAATTCTTGACAATGTTTTTTGGCGTCATCTCTCAACAGTATGCCAAATGCAAATTATATATAATTTGATTAAATGGGGTGAAATCTTTAGTTGTCTGAAATCATTTATCAGCATCTTGGATTGATAAATGAAAGAATCGTTTGGTTTTAGTAGGAGCATTTATTTTGGTTTGGTCACTAGTAAAAACATTGTTGGTTTCCATCAAAATTTATTGCTTTAAAATTTATTGCGTTTTCCTGAAAATCTAAATAAATCTGAGATTCATCTAACTGTGTTTCTTGTAAAAAGAAATTCAAAGAAATAATTATTTGTGATCCAACTTCGTCGATATTACATATCCCGTGATTAACAACAATAATTATTTATAAGAAAATAATTACATAATCTGGGACTAACAATAGAACCAATAATTAAATTTAGAGATCATAATCATTATTTAAAAGAAAACAATTGTTGAGGAGCTCCATGTTAAGATTGTATTAGCTAGGAAACCAAAAGATTTCTCACTTTATTTTTATAATGGATCAAAATATGATTTTCATTTCATAATAAAAGAATTAACTAAAAAGTAGGTGAAGATAGAGAAATAAAAATTTCACCATTAACCGAAAAAATTAATAATTCTTATACTTATGGTTGTATTAGCTTTTGTCAATATTGTTTATGCATACGCTATCACTCGTTTTTCAACGTTTTGTGTTTGAGGAAGCACGGCTCCTATAGCACCGAAAGATATGTCAGTACCAAAACATTTCCCTTCTTTGCATGGGAAATTAGAACTGGTGGTGACAGTAATGATGTTTTCAATTTGTGAAAAGATACAGTTGCTTAATTGTTTCACTCAAATTTACTTTCTTTCTTCACTAATTGGTATAGCGGTTAGGTAACACCAGGAAAATCCTTTATACACCGCCAGTAATAACCACATAATCTCATAAATTCCTGTTTTTCCTTGACACATTGATGTTTTGACAATTTTCTATTACCCCAAGTTTGTCTTCATCTGTTCGTATGCCGTTTACGTCAATCACATGTCCTAAATACTTAATTTCTTTTCCTAGGAAAAAAAATTTCTTTGGAACCCTTTTCAACCCAGCCTCATCTATTCGATTAAAAATTCCTTCCAACCTTTCATTGTGTTCTTTGACTGTTTTTCCAAATATCAGAATATCATCTAGATAGATTAAACAGTTTGTCCAATTTTCAGTCTTCACAGCCTCATTCATAAGTTTATGAAAAGTAGCAGGTGCTGAACATAATCCCAAAGGCATTCGATTAAACTGAAACTGTCTGTATCTAGTGCTGAATAGTGTTTTCTCTTTCGTTTCTTCCTTCAATTCAAATTCATGATATCCGGTCGCCAAATCCATTTTTGAAAAGTACAGCATCGAATATTTCTTCGGAATTTGTGAATGGAAAAATTGATCTGAACGTAGCAGCATTTAGTTTCCTATAATCTATGCGCATTTTATTCGTTCCATTTTTTTCCTTGACTAGCATTATTGGGAAATTCGACACTGAATTACTTGGAATAATGACGTTCAATTCAAACATTCTATCTACTATATGTTTAGCATCTCCTTTTAACCCAAAACTAAAACTATTTCTGTATTTGGCTAGAACCCTCATTAGATTATTATTATCCTCAGAATTCAGTTTATCATTTCAGTTCTGTTTGATGTTTTTTAAAATTTCATTTCTCGATTTTTGGAACAAAAATTATACAACCCAACTGAATTCCAAGTGCTGTCCTCGTTGATTTTATTTATTTCTTCTACGCAATCTAAATTCATTCTTTAACCTTTCCGAGACATATCCGTTATTAGCTTTAAGCAACGAATCGCATATTATCAAATCCCTCTTTCTTCACTGTTTCTCTTATCGGCTCCAAACACAAACTCAAAGAAACTATCCACTTTTCCGCTATTTCCGTCAACAACCAAAGCTTTTACAAAGCAATCAACATTTCCTAGTACCATATCATTCGCTAATATTACTCGTTTATTATTCTGAATCTCCGCTTCTACTTCCCTCGAATGCCAAACGTCGAACTCAACCTCTTACAGTTTAAATTTTCTCTCAGAGTTTTAGAAACAAAAGCAGAAAATTCCATTTCTTAATATTTTATTTTTTTTATTTTTTGTTTTCATTTAATATAAAATAATAGCAACTTCATTTCTCAACTTTTCTGAAATCCTTCTTCTGATATTGATATATTTTTGTTGATCAGTTCCAAAATTTTATCTTTTTCACTAAAATTCAATTCAATTAAAAGTGTACTGCCCTTCTTTGACATTTTTGCATGGTTCCTCTATTCTTCTATACACAGGTTTTTTTTATTTTCACAACAACATCATTTTTGGCACAATGCCATAATTCATCACGTAATCATAATAAAGTAAAATTTGATTCAAAAACGTGTCCGTAGACTCTTCTCTTACAATCTGGCTTCTAATATGTCGAATTCGTTAAAAAATAATTTAGCTTTATTTTAATTAAATTTCTTATCCTATTTTCAATAGAGATATCGAAATATTTTCATTTATAAGTAATATTTCCGTCATTACTTTCATAAATACTAAAAGTTTACAGTTGTATGCCAACGTATTCCAAACTATTTTCGAAATTTCTTTACACAAGTCTTCAATTTTATTTTCCAACGTCCCAATTTTTTTAATACCCTCATTATCATCAATATTCGCACCACTACTACCATAACCATTATTTCTCCGTCTCTTCAATTTATTTGGTTTAATCATTGAAGGTCCATTGTCTACAACTACTATTACAAAATCAATCTTATTAATTCAGTCAAATATTTATTCCAAAACTTCCAAAACATATTTGTTCTGGACTATGAACTGATTATCAGTATGATAAATGGCAACCGAGACTACATACTCGATAACGTTCGTTTTTCTATACCTTACTATATACAATTACAAAGAGAAGTGAGGGTTGATGTATAACTTGCTTGGAAAATCAATCACTATTGATGGTCTCAATGATGAAAAGGTTCTTGTTAAGCTATTGAAATCTTTCTTTGTTAATGGATCAGCTGCATTAACACCAGAATCCAAGGCATTTATAACGCCATCAACCGTTATGAATTTCACCAGAATCTTACAGGCCGTTGTTGGAATCATATCTGAAAATATAAAGAAAATTGTACCATTCTTTAAGGATTTTATGCTGGAATTTTCAAGTGAACAAGAATTCAACGCCAAAGAGAATACTCGAGTGGTGAATAGCAAAATGAATTGTGATTTCATCATGAAATTTATGGAATCATTGAATTGGAATATGACATTCTCGATATTGAACCCAACAAGTTGTATGTCACTATTTGAAGGTAATTGGTAATACCTTATCAATTACCATAATATACCAACTCTGAAAAAAACACGGATCATATTTTGTCTAATATTCCCACCAGGTTTCCATCTATGCCTGATTATTGTGGACATTGAAACGTGAGAATATTATATCTTCAATCCAACATCGCTTAACGTTAATCCGGACTTGACACTGTATGCATCGACTATCGTGGAGCACTTTTCCTATTTTCTCTTGGAAAAAACAGTCGAAATTAAAGAAAATAAATGTCTGTATCAAGTGAAGTGATCCTGTCTTTTCAGTCAGTTGCTGATCTGTAGATATATTGAGCACTTTGTTCTCGATCAATCTCTTGAAAATATCGACTTGGATTCATTGGCAAGTAGAATAAACTCAACACTGAAATTGGTCAACAACCGCACTAAGACTTGTATCAAAAAAATCGAAACTTCGTCTGCTATTTCGAACAAAAATAAAGATGACTATTAATAAAATCCTTCATTCATCTGACACCGATTTAGAAATTCCGTCATTTGAGAATATTTGCCAAACATTCAAAACCAATTATCGACTCTGATTATCGACTATTTTAATCAATTACTCCGGTGACTGAAAAGCTGAAGATCAAAGATTTCATTTGTGAAGAAATTGTGGCCAAATTTGAAAAACTAAAAAATTGTGCCCTGGGTCCTTATAGAGTAAATTATACCCATTTTATCCATTTGGATCCACAAGGTAAATTTCTGTGGCTCTTCTTCAACAAAATCATCCAAAGCGGAGTTTCACCAACGAAATGGAAAACATTCTAAACAACATTATTACCGAAACCAAACAAATCTAATTACAAAGATGTCTAGAACTGGCGAGCTATTGTTCTGACCAACTCAACCTACAAAATATTCACCTCAATCCTAACCGATCGCTTGATATCGTTGTTGAAAGCAAATAATATCTTGCACCCGGGACAAAAAGGTGGATCATAATCAAGAGAGGCATCGAAAACAATGCTATCCTTTCAGCAACTTTTGAGTTCGTCAAGAATAAAATTGGATTACCGAGAGCAACGGCAACTGCATTTCTAGATATAATGAGTGCTTTTCCCTGTGTTCCACATCAATCCATGTGACAAAATCTCAAATCAATTGGAGTTGACAAGAATTTCATTGATATCATTCGGGAATTATATGAAAACACTTCAACGTACTAGAAATGTGGACAAATCAACACTCCACAATTGCCAATAAATGTTGGTGTCAAGCAAGGGTGTCCATTATCAATGATCTTGTTTGTTCTTGCCATTAATCCAGTTCTCAACGCTATCGAAAATGCAGGTTGCAATAAATTCAAAATGTTTGGCAAAGAGTTTCGAGTTCTAGCTTACGTTGATGACGTTGTAATAATTGCCAACTCGTGCAAAGATCTACAATACTTTATTGATATTGCATCATCAACAGAATCACTATGCAATCTTCACTATCAACCAAACAAGTGTGCCTTCCTAGAAATTCCTCACGAATCACCCAACGATTTCAACATTATCATCAATGATCATCTGAAACCTGAAGAATTCTAAGATTATCTAGGTGTTGCAGTGGATATAATGTTGACCAAACACCTTATCCATTTCTTCAAGACACAAACCTTTGGTTTTTCACGTTTGACATTCGCTTTCAGAACCAGAGAAGTCAAAAAGAAACATCTTGAATGGCAATCCAAATACAAAACTCTGTCAATTGTTTCGTGAACTACAACAGCTTACAACAACTAGTCCAACCTTTCAAATTGCTCAATTCACAAGAACCGAGTGTTTGTCAAGTAACGAGAGAATCTCTAATGTTTGCTGCTACATGCAGATCAAGTGGAGACAATAATCTATCTCAATCGCAATCACTTGAATGGCTGAACGACAATCGTTTAAATGGTCGAAATATTGGAGCACGAATCAGAAAAGCCATCGACTACTTCAGGAATCACCTAAAAATCTACATCAGCTTTGAATTAGACAATCTAAATTTCAACCTAAGACTCACTGATGGCTCAAATAGAACTGAAGTCATCCAACCAACAGACAGCATAAAGATAACAAGAATTCTCCATGCCAATGTTCACCTGACATATCGAATCAAATGGGCCAGCAGTCAACGCTCTAATCTTCTTTGCCAATGTGTCAATCACAACGATAAGTTAAACAAAATTGTTTATAGAGGAGAAATTGGCACTTTTCTTGGAAATTTGTACATTGAGCTCGACACAACTGGTTGCCGATCATTGCATGTCCATATGCAAGACTCTGTCGGCGTTGTCATACTGAGACATTGTCAAATGAGACATTTTACAAACTTGCCGATGTAACAAAAGTCTCATAACTCAAAGACATGACTCACAAATCTCATCTATTAACAACTTCGCAAACCCGGATGGAATGTCAATATCAAAGACACTGTCCAATATCTTACTGAACCGGACATCACTTCGAGAAAAAGCATAGATATCTATCTTGAAAATGCACAATCTCATAAAATCTATCTCGTTGATGTTAAATGTCAAATCGATATGTCTCAAACAATTGGAAACTGCATAGCAAAAAATATTGAGCATTATCAGAGACTGAAACAGGAAATCTGTGAACAAAAACCAAGATATCAGGTTCAGCTTCTGACGATTGTGATCGGATCTCTTGGAAGTATTCCAGATTCAACGATCGAAATCCTCAAACGTATTGGAATTTCTAAAAACGAGATAAAGCATCTATGCAATAAGATTCAGTACAAGAATATGGCATCTTCACGAATCCGATGTTCCAATCAATTACATCGACCTTTGCAGAGACACTGGACCGGCCATAAATGATCAATGAAAAAAACATAATCAGTGTCGAAAAGGATAAAGAAGAATCACACAATTTAAAGTCCTCCCAACTCAGCTGCCAACTCTGTTTTTGTTTGGTTTGACTTGCTGGCATATACCTTATTGATTGTATATAAAAACTCTGTAAAATATGTTTTATTAGGAGAGCGTTAGATTGAAGATCTAAAGGTCACTGGTGTTCTCCATTGATAAAATCATTAATGATGAATGGAAAGTAGTATTATTAAATATATATATATATATATATATATATTAAAATCAATGCATTGAAAAGTTGTAACATTAATATAAATTGTAAAGAAAAAAAGCAGAAAAAAGTACTGAGAAAAAGAAATTTTCGTCTAATAACAGGGTCATCATCACCGTGTATTGGATGCATCTTCGCAGTGTGTTCGATAGAGTAATTTAAAAGACGGCAAAATATTAGAAACCTCCATCATCAGACTTTATTCATCCGCAGCTGGCTTTACAAATATGAAACGGTGAAACTACGACATTTAATGTCAAATCTCATCATCAGCTAACAAATATATTATTTGCATCAATCAACATCTCTCATTGCCACTGGATCATTGTCTTTAGACTGGAAAAATCTATTGAAAGATCTGAGAAAATACACCACTATCTAAACAACTCGTTTGGCACTAATCATATCTTGATTCATGAACAAGCAACAAATATAAGCAATCAAATCAATGACGTTGATTGTGGTCTAATGATCTGCTACTATGCTCTCCAAATATCAAAAGGACGAAGCATCTCAAAAGATTGATTTCCAGTACTCAACATTAGAAAACTAGCACACCATCTTTGCAACGGAAATTCTGAACCCGAGATTAATTCTGAACACGATCTAATCACAATCATCGCTCTAATCGACAAAAATCACAGCTACCTTATTTCTTACCTCGAAAAAGACAAAGTAAAAAACGCGGACACTATTTACTGCTTGATACATCCACCAAACTATCATTTATGACTCATAGTAATCGATATTGAAAATTGAGAATTCTATTTCTTTGGCCCATCAACAAACTTTCCAAACGAGGACCTATCCATTCTAGTCAAAGATGTTCTTCAAAAAGTTGTCAACATTCTTTTCATCAAAATAGAAAATAAGGCTTTTTGAAGCTGTCAATATCTCTCAAAAGGATCTGGACTATTTAGCAATGTCCTCATATGCTCCTACATCTATCATTTTAGCAGAGATCTTTCTCTCACTGATATCAAGGTTTAGAAAATGGCAAACACACTCAGTTCAAGAGTTTCAATCATTAATAACAACATGAAAACAAATCAACAACAATCCTATTCTAATAGCGGAAAAACCAACACGGACTCTGACAATATCGGAACAAATGGAAAGATTACATGAAATTCTCAAATCATTTACTGACCTTGACATTAATCAAATCAACCAGCTCATCATATCAAAAATGCCAGCCAAAGAATCCAAACTCAGTTGCCATCCTCGACCATATCTTGGCTCTAAATAATCATTCAAACTTCTGGATGCTACAAAACTCAGAGCCATGTACAAAATCAACCCCAAAGTTACAATCGAAAAGATAATTCTCAATGAAAAGAAGATTCTCTGCATCCGACTTTACCGAAGCGTTTTCATTCGACACATTCAACCACATTTCTGCAGACATTATCAATTTTTATACTCCAAGTGAGTTCATACTGGATTTGGAACCAACCACCTCAGATCAAATAATTCGGAAGCACAAATCACTCGACAACTGCACTCCTGGACCGGATAATGTTAATTACTCTCACCTCAAGACACTTGACCCTTCTGGAATCATTATTCAAATAAATTATTTCTAGTAAACGATGCACATCAGGATGGAAACAATTAAGAACATCTCTCCTCCCCAAACCAGTTCGAGATAACTATTCTAACACATAAAACTGGGGACCAATCGCTCTATGCAACTCGAGCTACAAACTAATTACAGAAATACTTGCGGACCGTATATTACAGTGGATCTCTCATAACAAAATCCTCAGTCCTGGTCCGAACGTTGGAATGGAATTCGAGGGGTGCATCGAGCACAATGCCCTTCTTCGAAGAGCATAAGAGAACTAAAAAGCCGACATCTGTAGCATGGCTTGATATAAAAAATGCTTTCCCAATTTTATCGCATGCTTTAAATTCTGAAAAAACATGGAATTAGTAGTGGCTTTCAGAAAATCATTAAAGATAATAATAATAAATGAATTGCCACTAAATATTGGAGTAAAACAATGACGCCCACTGTCAATGCTCCTGTTCTCTATGGTTATTAACCTGGTTCTTGCTGCAATGAAAACCGTCGACGTCCCACATTATCAAATATTCAACAACTAAATCAGAGTTCTCGCATATGTTGACGACATTGCAATCATCGTAAATAGTCCAAAAGATCTACAAATCATGAGTTTTCAAAAGATCAATGCAATCAGAACCATCCTATTTCTAACACTGACATCTGCCTTCTGAACTAGAGAAATGAAAATCAGCGCCTTTAAAGCGAAGAAAGATCGAAAAACATCTAGAATTGTAGAAAATCGCTGCACAGAAGTTAGAAAATGCTTCAGAAATTATCATTGCCACATCAGGGTGAATCCTGCTATATCTACATAGAAACAAAAAATTGCGGAGCAGGATTGTGGGACTTGACGAACATCATTTATAGCAGATTATTCAAGCTTACAAACTACTAAATTCACTGGACAGTGATCTGAAAACAATTATTCAAGAAACACTATACCAAGTATCATTATCAAGACTAACCAACACACCGACTTCATTTGAGCAATCCTTGAAATGGCTTACAGGAGTAGCAGTCAAATCAAAAAATTTAAATGCCAAGAAATGCTGGTGGCTGCCTTTAATCTTAGCAATCAATCATTTCAAAAAACAACACCTTATCTCAATCGAATTCGAAAGCATAGGATATGATGTAAACATCAGACTAAACAACTCCTCAGGAAAAACAGCGGTAATAGGCAACAAGGACAAGAATAAAGTTACTCAAATAATTCACAAATCAATCCGAGAATCCTACCTTCAAAAATGGCTTCAAGGAAAAGCATCAAATTATCTGGCCAAAATCATTACAACAAATACAAGATTTAACTCAGTAATCTACAACGGACTCATTGGAAGTCATGCATGGCAATTTATTCATCGAGCCAGGTTAAACGTGCTGCTAGTAAACGGGCGGATTTTCGAAAGAGACCCAGACAAGAGGAAGTGCATAAGGTGCATTGCACCTGAGGAAATATTGATGCATGTTCTACAAACTTGTATCCATTGCCTGACCCTAATAGTGTAAAGACATGACGAATGCCTACGAATGGTCTACGAGGAAATTAAATCTTCACACTTAATCAATGAGACAATTCCTTATCTACTCAATAATGATGAGGTTTCAAACTTAAGAATTGACTTGTGCATATAGAGTCCAGTCAAAAAAACCATCTATCGCGCTGATGTAAAGTGCCAGCTTAACAAGGAGGATCTCTTTAACAATGCACACAGTAGGAATTTTGAATATTATATCCCACTGCGAAATCGAATATACGAACACAAGCCTGGTTACACAGTCAGTATCCAGACAATTATAATTGGATCACTTGGATCCTGTTCCGCAAAGCACAATATTGACACTACTGAAAATCTAAGTTACAGAACATGATGTACATAACAAAGGAGCTGTCCATTTCAAACATCAGGCACTCAGCAAGAATTTGGCATCATCACCAAAGCGGATTCATCATAGAACTAAAAGAGGAGAAGGAGACAATGATTCGAGGAAAAAATGAAAGATAAATATTTTAATTGGGAGAGCGTTAGACTGAAGATCTAAAGGTCACTGGTTCGATTAAAAATGATTAATGATGAATGGAAAGTAGTATTATTATATATATATATGAAAATCAATGCATTGAAAAATTGCAACATTAATATAAATTGTAAAGAAAAAAGCTAAAAAGAGTAGTGAGAAAAAGAAATTTTCGTATATTGGAGTGCGTCCGTCAATGTGTTGTAGTATTTATGTTTTTATGGGTGGGGTTGAATGAAAAACGTTGTTTTGTTATTAAGAAACGAACAACATGTGAAATGATTGTGAAATGATGTTTTGAAAATGATTGGGATTTGGATATTTGATGATTTTATTGAATTTGAGGCAAATATTGTGCCGCGAATGTCTGACTGCTCATGTATAAACACGCTGTGCATGCATTGACTGCAGGTGATTGGCCAACCAATCAACGGAGACACCAAGAACAGTCAAGATTGGAATTTGAAATTTAGTGAGATTAACGTTAGTTTTTTTTTCACTTTTTTAAAATTTCGTTATTAATTTTATGAATTTTATTAAATGTTTTTTAATAAATTTTATAAATTTTGATAAATATTTGATTGTTGATAATTTAAATTTAGCTTTGGTTAATAAATTTAAATATTTTATAATTAACTTACTAAACCTTTTTATCAAGCTTAATAATAATGATAATCATATTGATTCTAACAATTTGGATAATATTAAAAGGTTTTTAATTAACTTTTGTTATGCTTGA
>JBBMOY011652513.1:0-13663 GCA_037951405.1 Platydemus manokwari | reverse complement strand
TATATTTAATTATATATACAAATTATATCACCTAAATTTATATCATAAAAATATATTTAAAATAATTATAATTAAAATAAACAAGAAATACTATATTGCTGAGTATATCACAACATCTTAGAAGAAGTGAATCGAATATTCAGGATCATAAAATATGAAAACTTTGACGGACCATCTATAAACAGACTTATTGGTAAAACGTTATAGTATGATGTTGATTAACATGTCACTTTTATTTATAATCACTGTCCAAACTTATCTATATGACCATATCTCCTCAAACAGATTTGCATGCAGGAATGTAGAGCAGTCCAGTAAGTGATAAACATTTTTTTATTCAAACACAGAAACTTATTAGATTTGACATTTAAACTGAAAGTTTCATTATATATAATAGGATGATTAAATTATTAACATGAAGGAGTGTCTTAGTATAGCCTGGTAAGTATAAATCTAAATGTTCACTATTAACAGAAACAAATGAAAGATTTCTAAGATAAAGACAAAAATGATAAACTGAAAATTGAAGACAAACTTATACTAGAAAGCAAATCATACTTTTAGTTATTTGGGGTGGTTGTTGTTTTATTAGTTCACACTGGTCTTAATTAAATTTTACTTATTTACAAAATATCTTCCTTCAGTAAACAAAGATTTGAATTATCTTCAGGATCCGAATTATCTTTTCTAGCTAAGATTTTTTAGTGGGTCGATGTTATGAAATGATGTATCTTTATATACTATTTTTTACCGATGCTTATAATTTGAACTACCGACATTTGATTTTTAAATTTATTTTGTTCATAAAATATATAAGAATTTTTGATGTACTGTTTTTATGCCTCACTACTATCTTTATTCGCATTTTTAAATTAGCTAATATTTTATTGTTCTCGCATTATTTATTGCGATTGTATTATTATCATCGTGCTATTATTATTATTATTATTATTATTATTATTATTATTATTATTATTATTGTTATTATTATTGTTGTTGTTTTTATTTGATGACTGAATTATCATTATCGTGTTTGTGTTGATTATTTGTTAGATTGATTTGGATGGGTGATACCCTTGACGGTACAGAAAAATGGATTGTAGCCAAATGAAGAGGAGTCCCTTATAATTTACAGAAATTATCATTATAATCTGATCACAGGGCAAAATCGCTACCTTTTAAATATGTGTGCTCGTCAAGAGGTGTAAGAAATATGATCTATATAAACATGTTTTTAATTTCAAAATCTCTTGTTTTTGAAAACGTTAATAAATGCAATGATTTTAAAAATTTTAAGCATTTCTGCATCAACCAGCTAGCAAATCGTGCATAACCCACTGGTAACTCCACCTACGTGGGCATATTACTGAATAAAGTCAGCATGAATATTATTGCTCTTACACATCCACAACATTTCTACAGTGGTATTATCATAAGAACGCTTCTCTAAAGTTTATTGGTGAATTTACAAGACAATAAATAGATGTAACCCTACGATTAGTCATCTATCAAAGATTTTACACCTTCAATGTACACAGTGACAAAACCGGATTATATCCTGTTTAAACTAACTTCTTTCAATACCAGTGTTTAAGTTAATTATGATGAGAACTACTTTTCAATGTATTGAATGAAATTCAATCATATTTTACAAATCTCTGCCCCTGAATATCATGATCGCATTAGCTAAAAATGAATAATAAAGAAATTCAACCTATCAAACTAAAATTATAAGAATCAACATCAGAAAAACCAAAAACAGCGATGCCAATTAATTAAGTCGATATATATATATATATAGTTTAGAGGTAGGTATCAGGTTGTGTGAGGGGACTAACCCAGTCATTCTAATTTGGTTGTTATTTTATCTTTCAGGTGCTAATCTTATCTAATGCAACTCCTGGCAATTTGTTTTAAAGTAAACAATTGTGAGTCATAATTACAACTTTGAATATTTAGCATTAGCATTAATAGATATCTCATAAACAAAATAAATATATTTCATCAAAAATTTCAATAAAAATATGTTAATCGTTTTCAATTTTTAATATAAATATATTTTAAAATGTATCAAATATGTCGGTCCAAATGAACTGCCGTTTATTTTTCACTCAATCGTCCTAATCAGTTCGCACATGAACAACTACAAAATTCATCAAAATAATCCACAAATCAAATACAAAAAATTGCATTATTTGATTATTTTTAGTGATGTTGTAAAAATTTCAATAAAATATGTAATTTGTAAAATACTTTATAAATCAGATAATTATAATCAGAAAATAAGTTAAGAATAAAAAGGAATTTAATTGATAATTTTTAAGGTTGACAAAACATATTAAAATTTGTAATATCAGCCAGATTAATGAATTTTTAATTTTAAATTACTTTTCAAATGATAAATAATTAAAGAATGAGGAAAAATGATTTAAAATTACCAAAAGTGATGGAAAATCATAGGTACAAGTCTCAGCATCTATATAAGCTGATGGATTTCTCTCATTATTTAAAAGAATTTTGAAGCCTATTAGAATTTGAAGAAATTGATAAACTCTATTTGATAATAATAATAAGAAAATAATATATACATTTTTTGGTAATCTTAATTAAAAACGAATAATAAATAATTGCTCTAAAGGAATCAATATCTTAAACTACATACTAAAATATGTGAACATTTAGAAACAGTTACCACGATCACGGCGAGATAACTTAACCAAATTGTTATATAAAACTCATGAGTCAATTTAGTGTTATGTAAAAATTTATTGATATCATATATAAAATTTTACAATCGTTAGTGTTTAATTCTGATAAATTTGCTTAACGATTTAATAGAACAAATAATAAACAAGGATTCAATGCTGTTGAGTTTCAAGTATAAAACATTACATAAAAACATCATACACATCCCAACATAGATTTACTTTTTGAATTGGAATCACGAAGCAACATCGTTTCAATTTTTTAATGAATACAACAGTAACGAAGGTTATCACTTAAATTGGTCTTTTAAGTCCCAGTACTGACCTATGAAACATCTGAATTTTATTTTAAGAAATAAAAAACCTTGTTTAATTTCATCTATTGACTATAAAACATTAATAAAATTAATGCAATTAATTGATTTCAAATAATTGCTAAACATTTTATTGCTTTATTATTTTTTTTATTTTAAAATCATTATTACATTAACTCTCTCGAATGCAAAATTGAGATACTAAGAGCGAATACCTTCAGACTGATACTATTTAAACCAGTTTGTTCGTTAAAGCATGTTGGTAATAGAATTTTATTAACATGATAATTCCTTCATTTTGACATATATTTGTTTTAAAAAAACATAAATTTCCTCGCGCACTAATATTTTTAAGTAATATGTAATTTTTGGTAAATATATAGTTTGTGATGAATTAAATTAAACTTAGTGAATAAAAATTGAAAATTTTGTTTTCATTTTGTCTAGTAACAATAATACCAATAACTAGCAATAAAGTTCCGAAAAATTAATTATTCTTGAAACATCTGCAATTTGTAATGAATTAGAGATATAAGGGCAATTTATTTGGAATCTGATTTTCATTTTAAAAGACTAAAATTTAAAATTATTTTATCTATATTTGTTTAATAAAACTAAGTTTTTAGTTTAACAACGAATAAAAATAAGATATTTAATTATAATTTCTTTTAATATTCAAATTGGAAATATTGTTATTTTAAATAATGATTAAGTTACTTAATACGAATTCATTTTTAAATAAAGTTGCAGTTCAAGAGGCAAGCATGGGAAAGTTTATTTGTCCAAAATGTTCGACATTTTTTACTAATTCAAAAACAGAATATGAAAATCATCTTCATGAAAATCATATTGATTATGATCAAGTAAGTTGTATATATTGTGGAGTTAGCTTTGATTTTTCACAAATTTCCGATCATATTGAGTCACATTTTGAAGAAAATCTTATGTCAACACACGTTTGTAATTTGTGTAACATGTCCGTTAAAATGGACAGTCATGAATCCGTTTTGGATCATTTAATGATTCAACATGATAATGAAAGCATTTGTCCTCTTTGTAAAATTAAGTACACTGATAATTCTAAACTCATTGATCATATCAATGATAATTTAAAAATTGTTTATCATTGCACATTCGAAGGATGTCAAATGAAAACCAATGACAATGAAGAATTGAATTTTCACAAGAATATATCTGGTCATATTAGCGATTCGTGCCTTGCAGAACATACGTTTGATTGTTTATTCAATGAATCAGAATCTAAGAACAACAATAAGTGCCTACTAAATGATATCCAACTTAAGGTTGAAGTTCCCGATGAAGATTTAGATACCAGCAATAAAACCAATGATGAAAACCCAATGATTGACAATTCCAATTTCGATTGCATTTGGAAACTGAAATGCCGAAAAGAATTATTCGACGAAACATTTAAAAATGTCAATTCTAAAGAAATTTCAGTAATAAAGAAAAAATTATTTTCTGTTGAACAATTTTCCGTTGGAGTCTCATTTAAAAACGAAAGAAAACTCTACAGTTGTTTGGAATGCGATTATGCACCACAATATTCCCATTGGGATATTAAAAAGCATATTATGATGTTGCATTGTTCAATGGCCTTTAAAGATTCTCGACGGAGTTTGATGCTTGTGGAATTCAATAAGCAAAAAATCAAAGGACCCAACAAACTCATCAGTCGAGCTCGAAAAGTTACCAAAATATTATCAATTCCCAAATTGAAATCCAAAGTTATTCGACGGCCAGGAAATAGAAATATATCGCGGAAAGTGAATATGGAGAAAGATTTTGATTTTGTTCTGAGAATCGATTATCAAAAGGATTCATTCAACTCGATTTCAAAGACGCCACCTTACACCGTTGATCTGGAAAAGAAATTGAACTCTCTCAAGCAGCATTCGATTGGAATCATCGAGAAAAACAACAAGAAAGTTTTCCATTGCATGAGCTGCAATTATACGTCACTCCATTCCAAATGGAATGTTCGGAAACACATTATGAATTGGCACTGTTCAATATCGAATAAAGATTATCAGAAATGTGTGAAATTGATTTCATTGGTCGATTGTCGTGAAAATTGTCCGGAAAATGTATCGCTCAACGATGAAGTGAATATCAGTGAACAAATCGATATCGATAATGAAGATAGCAATATCGACCCGGTTGCCATACCAACGGACTCTATTACAGATAATAGCAAATCGAAACAAAAGTTTACTCATGTTTTGAAATTGGTCTGTCGAATGGAACAGTTCGAAACGATTTTCAAAGGCGTCGGTGCGGAAACCTGCAGTCGATTGAAGAAAAAACTGATCGAAGTGGAAAAATATTGCGTTGGAGTTCTTTTTGTGAAATCGAAACGATCTTTTCATTGTTTGAAATGTGATTATTTTTCCAATTATTCCCATTGGGATGTGAGGAGACATATTTTGGTGTGGCATTGTGGAATCAATAATCCCGATTCTCACAAATGTATCAAGCTTGTCGATCTGATCGAGCGTGACGATATCATTGAAGAGGTTGAAGATGTTGAGGAAATCGAACAAGAATGTCGAGCAAGCAATCCGGAAACAATCGAAACAATTAATTCCACCAAACCGGACAACAGTTCCAGTCCGATAGTCGTCGAAATGGACAATCCATACTATTCCGGTCATGGGACTTTGATTCAAATGTATTACGCGAAAAATCTTTTGAAAACCTCTTTCCCCAATGCTACGAGCGAATTTCTCAGTGATCTGGAGAAAAAATTGGACGTCTACAAACAATGCTCCTTGGAAATCATCTACATCAACGGTGTCAAGTATTTCGTGTGCATCATTTGCGGATATAAATCACAGCACAATCAAGGCGACGTCAAAAAGCATATCATGGCCAGACATTGTGGCATTGCGGGCTATTTGGTGAGAGATTGTATAAAATTGTGCAAAAGAGACCCCAGTGAAGAAATCAATACCATCTGCCATAAATTGCAAAATACCGACTCGAAAACCAATCAAATCGACGCACGGAAAAGTTGTCCGGTTGTGGCCAAATCATCGATTGATGATGTCAAATCCACAATCTATAGTTCGGAAATCAATAAAAAACGATTTTCCAGTCTGGTAGTGAATCAGGATATGGCGAAAAAGTCACGACTGTCTCTCAACGTTGAAGATCCGAAAAAAATCATCATCGAACGGGATATCTGTTTAAATTATTCGGAGAATATTTTGAGAAATCTCTGTCGCATCGAATCGATAATGGAGAGATTTCCAAAAATCAAAGATCAAATGAAAATCTATTGCCATAGCAAAGTGAGAGTGGGCAAAAAATTCAATTCTCTCATTTTCATCTGCTCGAAATGCAATTGGTTCACTTGCAAATCGGTCTCGTTGGTGTCGAATCATATCATTGCCATGCATACCGGTATCGATGAGGAGCTGTTGAGTCTGGTGGAGATGAGCACAAAAATGAATGATTTCGATCAATTAATGTCGGATAGTGATATCAACAAAATCGGATGGAAGGGGAAATCGATTTTACCCACGAAAAGGTCGAATTTGTTCACAGATCTTAATGTATTATAGTAGTGCTCTTATTGATTGATGAGTTGGAGGAGAGTTGCTTGTAGATATTATGTTATTGTTTCCCCCGCAACAGTAAACTTTTTATTGACATGTGACCCATTCGTGTGAGTCATTTCAGTACTTGTACGTGTCGGTGTGTGCGTGTGTATGTGAGAGTAACACTGTGTGAGTGTGCGCGCGTGTGTGTTTGTGCCTGCTCTATGGAGTGTACATACCAAGTGACTGCACTGAATCGATATATTATTATTTACGGTTTTGAAATTTGCTCAATTTTTGTCTTAGTTATTCCAAAATTAGAAAAATTCAACACAACCAACTGATTTTACGGATGAAATCCATTTTTTAAAAATTTGGTTCGAAAAAAAAACTGTTCATTACAAAGCACGGCTGATCATTATTGATTCGAATCCATTATTCGTGTGAAATTTGTAATATATTTTTATAAGTTTTTGTATTTTTATCTCACTGATTTCTCTCTTATCCAACGTAAATCGTTTTCCAATATTGTTTACCTTTTGATATCAGATTGCTACTTTATTCCTGTGAAATTTTCTCTTTTAAAAGTGCATTTTCATTATCATTTTTGTTTACATGCAATGTTATTTGTGATATTATGTTCTTATGGGTCCTTGGAGATCGTTGTTAAGTAGGAAATTTTCTATGATGGATTGTTGAAACTTATGTTTTATTTGTAAATACAACAATTTAATTCCATTGAAAATGAATAGAGAGATGAAAAATCTCCGGAGGTTGGAGAAATCAATAAATAAGCGATAAAAGAATTTTGTTAAGATTTGAATAGGTTTTAAAAGGCATGTTACAAATATCAAGGAAAAGATGTACAATGACGTTGTTATTTGATTATTTTAAAAATTACGAGAAATAGATTTTATTTTTCCAGCTGTCGATAATTTCTAAAGCAAAAAAAATCAATTATATAATTTACAAATGATTAATTTTCTAAACACAACTGAACCACGATTAATCAGTGACTAAAAACGCATTCTCAAGGCACCAGTTTTAAATGTGGTCACTCAAAGTTTTATACTGTCGGATTTCTATAAATAGTTGCTGATGGAATTTTAGTTTATTTTATTAATTTTTCATTGTTTTAATTTGATTTAAGAGTAAAAATCAATATTTATTTTCAAACTCGAAAGACATAATAAACTTATCTTTTAATATATTTATACTGATAATTATATGTACATATTTGTATATAATTATATAAATCTATTGATGGCCAATTCGGTTCTGGTTGTAACATGGTCCATTTGTTTTCTGGATATTTCCGTTTGATTGGGTATTGTATTGACAATATTATATATTGTTAAAATAGCAGGAACAAGTAATGTAAAGTGAGTTGCGGTCACCGATTATGTAATGCACTTTAGTGGTTCATTTAAAATACGGAAGTGTTTTTAATAATATTATTAAAATATGTATGTGATGAACCCTTTACGATATTCGAATAAATGGTATTTAAGGAATTTAATTTTACGTGTGTTGGTATTTGAAACTCGACAATTATAAAGTTGCTGAAACAATGAATAACTTATGAGTCAAGTTACAAACTCATTTTACTCGAATATTCCTATTGATTCCACTTCTATAGCAAAGAGTTTCTCATCGGAGTTGAAATTTAACATTTTTTCGTTTAATGGGATTGCACCTATGTTGTTAGTCATAAGTTATATTTAATGAAATATTGATTTAAATTATGGAGTTGTCTCCACAAATCAAATGATTCCTTTCAAAACATATGGTAAATCAATAAGAATGCAAATAAATCACTTTTGTCAATGCAACAATAGTAAATTATAGAGTTAATGATAAATTAACTATGCAATAATAAAACATTTATTCAAATGATATTTATTGATTTTACTGTGCAAGTTGCAGTGCCATAAAAATGAATGTATAAAAAATACTGGCCTCGTGTTATTACCGATTCAAGTCCAAACAAAAGAAGAGGTCAGTGAATCTATTTATTGTCGAATGTGAATAATTTCCCAGCTTTATTCTTCAATACATTATAAGGCATTTTACAAATTTTGATTTTTTGGTGTGTACTTTCAAAGTTATGGTTATGGTGGAAACCGGTTGTGTCAGGTTCTTTGGTGAGAATTTAATAATAAATCAACGATTTTTCAATCGATCATTTACTATATTATTTTGTGTGAGACCGTGAGTTAGAGATTGATGTTTCCACCAATATCTGAAACTGCACAGATTAATTAGGTTGCGTGTATATAATATAAATATTGAGAACAATAAAGATATGATAAAATACTTTATTATAATAACAATTAGCAAATGTCCAATGCGAATAGATTTTAGAAAGAGAAGCTTGTCGTGTCCTGAAGAGTTTTATCAGTAATGAAAAACCGCCGGAAGGAATTAAGTGGCGTCCCACTACGATATGAAAACTAAAGAAGTTCGATTTTAATGCTCACAAATTCAATTAGGACTTTGCGAAGTGTTAGTGGCTGACAACAAATCTCCTTTCGGTGAATGATATCAATTGATTAATTGAAAGAATTAAGTTTACCATTTGTGAATATATACGTTGCTAAATAAAGCTTGATCAAAGTGATTTGTTGAACGCTGAATAAATTCTGGAATGATTCTGGAACTTGTTGAACTCGAATGTATAATAATCGTTGAACGTTGAATAGATATTAGAGTTGTCTTGAACTCGAAAATATGATCCTGTTAGATTAGTTCGGTTTTGTGGCGAAAATACTGAATTTTATTTCAGTATATATAGTGATCTGGGATGTGGGCGCATAATTAATATTATATTTTATTTGCTAATTGCTTTGGCAATATCCACAACTGTCATGGCTATTTGAATTGATATTTGAATTTCTATGACTTATTAATGCCATGGTAACGTGGGTTAATAATCATTTTTCAAAAATTGTATGGTTATTATTAATATAATTTCGCCCACACGCCTACATTTTAATTAATGTGGGTTTATTTGGGATTATTATTATTATTATTATTATTTATTATTATGATGTAATCTATTATATTATAAGGCTTGCAGCCTGTGTGTGTCTATCCCGACAGCTATAACATGATTGAAATTTAAATTACCCGTTAGAGATCCAATTTTTTCTGTTTGATTAATTTTTTTCCACTTCTGGTTGTAGTCTTGATCGTAATTTGACAATATCTAAGCACATTACTAAACGAATTTAACTGTATCGCGTTGTAGCGATACTTTTAAGTGATGTCACCTTGAAAACTCAATTTTGTTGGTATTTTAAACACCAGTGCTCAATGGCATTCCAATGTCATATATTTAGCCGGAATTTAAAAATAATTTTTGTTCCCTCTTAATGAATTGACTAAATAATATTTTAAAATTATTTTAATATAATTTTTTATTAAGTCGAAACAGATAATTGTTTTGTGTTCATTGTGATCCTTCGACTTACTAGTATAATGACGACTTTCAACTAATAATCGATTATTTATACCCGTTTTTTTTATTTGGTTTATTATGTCTTATTATTTATCGTTGCTTTTATTTTATTTGGCTTATTATTTTACTTGTCATTTTAATTCTTTTATTATACTTGATAATTTTGGGAGTCTACGGTTTCTTTTATTTTAATTTCAAAGTCTGAATTTTTATTCGCTTTGCCAATATCTGAGTCTAATCAGCTCTCTGAGCCCTTATGACCCACAGGTAATCACTAAATCTGATATTTTTGATATCCCTTCGCCTTGATCACACCAATCCACGTATGAAGACGGGATCGGTGGCTCTAGATATTGTTATAATGATTTATATTATTGTTTAACCTTTAACTACTTTAACTATATCTTGTCAAAAAGATGATGAGATGATTTTTGATAATGATAATATTTACAGAAAATAATTTGTGGAAACCCAATGACATTTCCCGATCTAATATCAAAACCAATTTCCTTGATAAGAAGTTTATTAATATAAAAAGCTACAATTATACAACGATAACAATAAGCTTATAAATTTCTACTTGTATACAATTAATAAAAATTAGATTTTACAAATACTTATATACACATAAACGGACAGATTTTTACAATTCTGGCAAAAGTTCCGGTTAACAATGCTCCTGAGAGGAGTAAAGCCGATTATTCAAGATGTTTGGGATTGACCCTAAATTATGAATGATTTTATATTTAATGGATCATACTTTGTCTTCCTATGAAATTGATGTTCTTCCAGTACGAGTACTGGGCATATACAAAATCTGGATCCCTTATGCACAATTGAATCTTCTTCCCCGGTTCGTAATATTGGTGTGATGTACTACTGCGCTTCGAATGAAATAGCTATGCGTCGATTCTGCTATTGTGTTGCTGTCCTACTGTCGTTACGGTGTTTATTAATTGCAGTCACTGCCTTATATAGGCAACAATGACTCATTCGCGGATATTTTTTGCGAATATTGATTTATCATAGTGCATATGTGTTTAATGTCCTAAAATTTTTCAAGGTAGTGAGGAATTCTCTGTGATTATTTTAATGCGTTGTTATTAAATTTAATGCATAGCTATTTAATTTATTTTAGGTGTATACTTTATCTGCAATGCACGATAATGGATGTTAGATATTTGCCGCACGATAACACATAACGGATTATTTATTATTATTTTATGGGTATTTTTTATTATAAGGGGATTTTTAAAGGGTTTTTAATTGTAATATTTTAAGGGATGTTTTAAACGGATAATGCAATATTATTCTGGGTTTAAATTATATTGCATATTTAATTTATGTCATCCGCAGAGCTTTTCCAGAATTCTTACAACGAAATATCTAAAAAATTTTGTTTCATGCAGAATACTTTTATACATTGATACAGGGTTGGTTTTAATACACTAAATCATGCACACAACGGAGTCAATTTATACAAAACCCCAACATACTGTTTATTACCGATTATAACATATAACTAAACATTGAGTCAAAAATTGATTTTCATAATTATCGAAAGAAAGTATAAACTAAACATCTGAAGAATAAAATAAATTTAATGATTTTAACTTTTAGAGGAATTTATGATATTTATGCGAAGAAGTGATAATAATGTGATAAAAATGTGATAATAAATTTCATTAACGCTCAATGGCAAGTTATAAATCTTTAAATATGGAATCTAATTGTGATAAAATTATGAATCTTTTTTATTTAAACAAATCTAAAAAATTATTAATATTTAGTGATTGTGTAAGAGAAAAAACCAGGAAATTACGAGTTATGATTAAACAATAGAAAGGCATAATAATTGTAATAGTATTTATTTATCTCGAGTTTGGTTTGACTTACCTAGAAAGACAACCAGAAATAAAATATAGAAAAGCAATTTATTATATCCCTCTAATAAAGGACAAAAGTAATAAATGGAAGAAAAATTGAGTGAATTAATCAATATTATATCCAAAAAATTTTCTACAGTAATAATATCATCGAATAAAAATAAAAAAGGATATCTATTTATAAAAAATAAATTCTGTTTATAATATTGTAAGATAAAGACAAAGACGAAATGTAACCGAATCGAAATATGAGATAATAAAACACAGATACGCCGGACAGTATAAAAATAGAAGAAAAATAATTACATGATTTAATTAACTGTAATCATTAATATTAACATTAATTTCCACTTAAACAACAATGGTCAATGTTAAGATTCGATGTAATACGCTTAAGATTAGTCCGGTTGAAACAACTCAGAAACAATGCACCATTGTTGAGATATGAAATAAAATAATGCAAATTATAATTGTTAAAATCTTGATAAACTGTTACTCTTAAGCAACTTGATATAAACGCACAGCGCACAACAAACGTCGATTACGTAATTCTTGAAATTTGTTAATGCTGTAAATCAATATGAAGAAATGAGAAACAACTCCAAATTATTTATTTCACTTAAAATTATATTGAAATTATAAAAAACAACTTCAAATTTCAAAATGTTTAATTTTCTTTAAATTATAGATCAAAAAATAAAATTAAAAATTATTACGATATATAATAATAATAATAATAGAAATAATAATAATAACAATAATAAAAATAACAATAATAATAATAATAATGATAATAATAATAATATGAAAATTTGATTTGCAGATTCTTTTTTATTTACACACTCTTGTTGTTATCGTTTAAATGGCCGCAATATTTTATACTTAATGCTATTGTTAAGAAAATTTAATAAACCAATATTGAACCATTGGTAAATATCGTAGCAATTGCTATATAATAACGGTATTGATTTGACTTATATTCTTTTGAAAAGATTCAAGAAATTCTATCAACAACTTATACCATTTGGATTATTATAATGATTATTATTATTACTTAATATTACTAGTATAATTATAATTATCATTACTAGCCATATTATTATTGTTATTATGATTATTATTATTTTCTGCGTTATTATAATAATAATAAATAATAATAATTTTTAAAATATAATTTATAAAAGTACTTAATATTTATCTTAACATTACAGTCAAATGATAAGATTAAATCGAACCGATTAATCTTATCGTTTGTTGCATTAACATATTAATAACAAAAAATATTCCACAGTCTAGACCAAAAGAACAATGCAATAATGGTCCCAATAGACGTATCACAATTACAAATTGTTGTAACTAGGAACGTTCTGTAAATGTTCTTTGGAGAATAATTGAAGAAATCAAAAGTAATTCAATCTTTTCAATTAGTCGAGTAATTGTTTATTGTGAAGATTATCGATATCTGTTTACTAGAATTTAAACGATCGATTTCTTGGCAAAAGGAACACAAAAATCCCAATAAAGGAAAGAATTTGGATAGATTGATGGTAAAAATAAAAGAAAATATAAGCGCTGAATTTAATAATTTCTTTAATTTTCATATTATATAAAGGATATGATTGATTTTTTAAATTATAAATAATAATAATAATAATAACAATAATAAGAATGATAATAAAGAAAATAATAATAATATTATTAAGAATAATAGGAATAACAATAAGAAAAATGATAA